>JAVDPK010000988.1:241509-253630 GCA_034780415.1 Cichlasoma orientale | reverse complement strand
CCTGCACTGATGTATGCACAGTTTGATGTTAACACAGCTACTGATCTTTTCTATTATTTGTATGTTTTAGAGCAGAATGGGAGGCAAAGCCCTCAGCTGTCGGGCCCCTCTCCTGTGGATCCAGCTCACAGTTCTGGTCTGAGATGTAGAAAATTTCTATGATTTTAAGATTGAACTCTTTAAGGCTTTCTTCTATGATGAAGCTTATATTCAGGGATAGGAACAGGTGACCCTGAACCATCCCTCAGTTATGCTGCTAGAGCACTGAGCACTTTCACCACTTCCCTCTTTTAATTCTCTATGTATTCATATGCGGACTAAGATCAGTGAAGACAAGTCTGGCTCCTTGGACGCAAAATATGGGTGATTTTTTCACAGTACTGTAAATTTAGAGGTATATAAAGCATGAAAAGCCACACAATGAAGGACACTTATCACACTGAAGAAATGACAGTACAAATAAACCACCCTGCACAGTGTGTGTGCATCTAACATCTGTAAAACTGCAGAGTTGTAGCAACACAAGAGCCGAAGACAAATGCTTCCAAACACCAGCTTTCATCAGGGATTTTTTTTCTCTTGTGTTACAATGATTGGAAAATTGGTTGTAAGAGTGAATTATGTGTGAGCATGTACAGGGCGTTCCATCCTTCTCCGGCTCCAAACTGTTCGTCAAATGTATTTTATCTTCTGCATTTCTCATAGCTTTCCTCTCATTGTCAAACTGGGCAGGATAATGTGTCTTTACTGATTTATTCTTTTGCTACCCATTACTCCCAGGAGAGGCCACAAGAAATCTCCAAAAGTCCAAATAACAAGATTAATGATTTATTTCAACAACACAAAGAACATTATGAGGAGCAAAATGTTCCTCTGGGGGTGTGTATGTGTGATTGGATCACAATTACCGCCTCTCTGAGCCCTTTCTGCCAGCGCAACACTGCGGCTAGTGGGAGGATAACTGAATGAGCTTCTCATTTGCCAGCCAAGATAGCCTTTCGCCTTGGCATCACATTGTGGAAATAGCTTCTCTCCTTCTCTCCGTGTCTCTGCCCCTCTCTCTCGTTGTTCCTGGTTGAGCTGTTGAGTTTGATGAATGGTGTTGTGACAGAAGCCATCAAGCTAACACACACAGCTGTCCAGCCTACCGTGTTTGGCAATTAACTAACTGTCTACACTCACTCTCTGCCAACACTTTGGATGGCGCTGCACTTCTTAGTCAAACTGAGTTTGCTTACAAATCCTCTCACACAGGCAGACTTTGGTGAAGACTTTTAAATTATTAGGTACTGGTAAGTAAGTCACCGGTTGCCAAATTGGGAGCAATTTCCTGTAATGGCTCTCCTCTTCTATGAATAGTTTTCTAGCCTTAAAATTTCGCCAACTACACCCCAGACAGGTTAACAATCATCTGTGTAATCCCCATGTAACTTCCAAAATACCCTTTGTGGTTTTGAGAACCTCCACTTTAGGCACAATGATTGATGAGTGATCTTTTCTGAAAGTTGAACTGAAATTACATTGTTTTTGTCTACTGCAGCATACAAATTGCATCTTCTCTCTAAATTACTTGTCCTGTGTTCTCCTTTGATTATGAACATGCAGCCAGAGCCCTCCAGCCTTGACTGGGAGGAAAAGTCTTTTTTTAATACAAGTGGTGCCAGGCACAACAAAGCCCCCCCCCCCCCCGGCAGATATTTTAGCTGATTATAACATCGTCCGTCTCAAAAACGTGTCACTCTCCAAATACTGAATCACTGAAATAACAGACAGGTCCTACTGTCCATGCTCATAATTTCCCTTTGACCTTTACCCTGAGATCAAGGTCGCTGAGATTCAAACTCATTGGAGCTTTTTAGTAAATGCATCTATGGTGTGAATTTGAACATCTTACTTCACATTGTTCTCGAGTTACCACGTTCCCAAGATTTTCAGAAAAACTTGACCTCTGACCTTGATCCAACTATTGCAAAAATGTAATCAGGTGATCTAAGGGTCACTGGTTATCTTTTGTGCAAATATAGTATGAAAAACACTGGTTACACTGCAAAAAGAAAAAGAAAAAGCAATGAGACAATGTGATTTCAGTTTGAGACTTGAACAGAAAATATTCTGTGGGGCGTGGGGGTCATGTGAGGTTGCTTGATATGCATATGGGATTGTAGGAGATGTCTAAGAATTATATAAACTGTTAGATATATTTGAATTATATGAGTGGATTAAATAGGTCAGAAACAGACACAATGTTTCCAGTGGAGGATCCCTGCTTTGCTCCTGATGTTAGAGTTGAGGATTAGTCAATCAAGTTTTCTGAAGACAAATACATGCAATGCAATCAACAACAAAAAAAAAGATATCAAATTCAAACTGAGATGGGAGGAAAAATATTTGAGAAAATGATCAGAATTCTCATTTTGATATTCAAATTAAAATGTCATTATTCTATATATGTGTTATGTCTAGAATGGGTGGGTAAATAGAGGAAGATGGCTTATTTGATTGACTGAGAAGAAAATTAGGAGAAGTTATGGTCTGAATGACAGCTGGACACCATATGTAAGGTCACTGGATGGATTATAATTTAATCTTTCATTAAATTCATGCTCAAACGTATGCAAGAGTATTTTGTTCTTCTTTATCTCAGAGGGACCGTATACGTTTCTTTCAGCTGCAGCCTCAGTGGCGTTGCGGGTGAGTAAAGAATATGCCAGCCAGGGCTAGCAGGCTGGCATTTTAAATGTCAAAATAAAGATTAGCAGTCACCTTTCTTCCATAGTTATTTTATTATCCCTTTCTGTGCAGCTTTAGCTGCTTTTATTTTAATAAAAGTGAGTCAAAAATCAGTTTGTGATCATTTCCTGGTACCTTTGAGCTACCGGAAAGCCAGAAGAAACATACAGTTAATCTTAGATTTAGCAAAGTAAGAGTTTTCTCTGTCGAATGTGTTGAGTAGGAAAACTTTATCTCTGCCTCTTTCACTGTGCCACAGATCTCTATATTATATGACTAACGCAATCAAGCACCACAATCTGACAATTAATGTTGCTTTTTTTTTTTTAAACACCCAGAAATGAGCTTACACCTAAAGTGCATTCTGGCTACATTACTATAAAACTCTGACTTATAAAGCAGTTTTTAACAGGAATCTGACGTGTTACGCAATATTTGCAATACAGAGATCATTACCTCACTCTCCGAGCAGCCACAGCATCATCTCCATGGCCGAGCTTTGATTTAGAAATAAACAGAGGCAACAGTGTGGTGAAGCTTGTTGCTTTCCTGACTCCAGACTGGCATGTTGAAAGTGCTTATGCGCAGGGAATGATTTGGGGACTGTCGCTGGCTTAAAGCATCCATGAAAATTTATCCCATCTCTTCCAGACTTGGGTCAGACCACACTGCACAGACAGACGCAGCATTTTCCTTTGTTATGCTGACTCTTGTTGCTGTAGCTGCATTTCTTCCTCGTGTTCCTCTCTCCACGTCCTCCTCGTCTCCTGAGGGGTTTATTTGTCTTGGCATCAATTTGAGGTGGAGATTTCCTCTTATTAGGCAGAAAATTGAGATGTCAGCGACTGTGGTACATATTTATTGTAAGGCTCTCAATTCATTGATTGTTGTGTTTGCTCTGGACTCGGTCCATCGCTACTAGGATTATGTTAGACCTCATAACATCAAGAGGAAGCTCATGCTGGGAGGTCAATTGAAGAGGAGGAGGAGGAGGACACATTCAGGGCATTATTGCTCTGAGATTGCATGGATTCAGCCCGAGTTGCCATGGATTTACACAATGGAAAAGGTTGCTATAAATAACATGATACTGTGCATATTTGTTCTCCAAGAAAACTAATGAAAACAGCAATACAAATGTGCTGTTGCTGGGAAACACTTGCATTTAGTGTTTAGTGAAGTGAAACTGATTATATTTGCCTTTGTGTTCTTCTTTGAAAAAGTTGGGTGGGGGTTTCGGGTGATTTGTATCGTGCACTGGGGGACTGTTTTCTTGCCAGCGCACGGCCTTTCAAAATGAACTGATTAAAGCGGAGGCCAATGCAAACTTTGTCTCTATATTTGGACAACTACTTGGAACAACATTTCTTGCCGAGGTTGAAAAGACAACTAATAGCCTCTAAAATGGAAATCTTACACAATTCCACCTGGAGAATGTTAGAGAAGTTGACAAAATTACTCACAAATGATGACAAAGGGATGCAAGCATATTTGTGGGTTCACATACGTGCACCAATTACCTACCTATAGTCATTTACACAAACAGAGACAGACAGACAAACTTATGCACACACTAGCTTACCAAAGAAAACAACCCAATGGAATCTGGCATGCTCAAACTCTAACCTCAACATAGCAAGTGGTTTACTAATAGACCTACAAACCTTAGCCCATAAAAACATGTTATTTAGTCTGCCACTACTGGCTCTTTGAAATAGTTTTGGTTTTTTTCAGGTGCCAATGAATGACGCTTTTGGTAAATTCTAATCTCAACATGCCAAAGCAAATCCATGTGCTTAAAGAATTTGTGTGATTTGTGCCTTTAATCACTGCTGAGAGAACACAGAGCTCCATCTCAGAGGTATAAGGTTGATTTGTAGCAACAAGATGAAAGGTTCACTAATACAAATCAACACTACACTAATCAAAAGCAGTTTAATGCTGCAAAGACAATGCACATTACTCATTCATTACTGGGGCCTGACTGATACATTGGCATGCAGTTTGTGAGATGCCGTAACACAGAAAAATCAAAGGAAAAGCTTGAGCCTCAGCCACATAGGCCTAGAGACTGGTCAGCATCCCCTCTGGCCATCTCCAGTCACTAGAGAAAAATGCGTATTCCCCGACCGCTTGCTGGAGATTCCTAGCAGTAGTTAGGTGAAATTGTCCGTAAAGAGGGGGCTGCACCAGAAACCTCCTCGGATTGCTTTGGTTGCTGAAAGACTGCCCTGATCTCCTGTAGTTTGCAGGAAGACAAAATATCTGCAAACGTAGGCCAACTACTCAGCAAGCAGCAGTGAAACTTAAAAATGTGCGACGCAGACCGGAAAAGAAAAAAGTTTTGCCTCACCTTTGAAACCAACGCGTTTCAAAACTTTTACTTTGAAGTTTTTGGTTTCATTGCCCTCTTCACAGTTTCACTCCTACTCGGCGAGCAGGTGGCAAGCGTCTTCCGTGAAAACTACGGGCAATCGCAGCAATCTGCTAGTAACCGAAGCAATCACAAGGAGGCTTACAGTGCAGCACCAATTTGACTGCCAGCGACTTCCAGCAACCACATCTCTCCCATGTGACCTGTGGTTGCCACTGACCGCTCTCTGGGCCTGTGTGACTGAGGCCTTGTTAGGGTTGGACCGCCACCGCCAATCCAGCAACTGGTGACTGTCAATACATTCACAGCGAAGTATGCTCAGGAATTTCCAGCAAATGCAAACATGGCAGCGCTCATTACAGAAACGAAGACAAACGAAACTATTTTGAGAATATTTTCATTTCAAACCACATGAAATGTAAACAAAGCCGTCAGATGAACGATGCCTCCAAAAGCATCCAGAGGATATTTGCTGCTAAGTAAGTAATTTATGACGATATGACAGCAACCACTGAATCCAGCTTAATTATCATTTAGTTATTGCCCTGTTGTGTAAAAGACAAAAAAGTGTAATAAGAAGATGCGTGATAATGATAATGTTCTTATTTATAAATGCTTTCAGTATTTAATTAACCAATTTAATTTCTGAAGGAGACACAGCAAAATGACAAACGAACCAACCAGAACTAGACCAATTCGTCCAATTAGGGCAGATTTAAAGCTTCTATATATGTTGTTATTAGACTGAAATAAATAAGTGTGTCAGTCACACCTCAGAAAGGTGCAGTGAAACTGAAACACAGAGAAACAGATGAAGCAGCCACTGAGATAAACAACAGTATAAAGATATATTTTTTGTGAAAATGTGAAGTGTCGAGCTAAGTACACGAAGCAAGCTAGAGAGAGAATTTGACTCCTTTATTCAATTTAGTTTCTATAACATTACTAACGTATGCAGCTGGGTAAGAAGCCTGCTTTAGCTTTACCATAAGAAGCAGGAGGTCCCAAAATATAGAAATGCCCCGACACTGAACAGAAAACCTCAGATTAGATAGACACAGGGTGGGCGACTTTATTATGCTTCACTCTCTGCTAAGAATGCCATTACGCCACTGTGACTTTAAATAGCAAATAGTTTTATTCCACTATTTTGAACACTTCTTAACAGTCCAGGTCATAAGGTCCACAGCAGCTGTTCTGGAGTGTTTTTAAGGGCCACGAGAATTATTTTTATTGTCTAGAAAATGTCAGATAGTAAAATATACTATTTATAGAGCTGGCATCTTTGAATTGGTTGTTTAGACCACTGCAAATTCCACAACAGGCGACAAAGAGAACCAGTAAGCCCTCATAATTGTTTGTAACCTTCTGCTTCTTATTATGGACAAAATTATATAATTTAAAGCTATGACACAGTTGCAAAGTTTGAAGAGCTTGGTATCAGATTCAAAATTCCAGTATTGGTCAGGGTCTACCGAACTCACAATGAAAACCTTTCATCTAAAAAATATGTGCTAGACAACCAAGTTTTAACAGAACCACAGCTCCAGGAGCACAGTGACCCGTGGAAACACACTTTTTCCAGTTAAATCACGAAACCATTCAGCTATTAGAAACCATTGGTTTCTAATAGCTGAATAGTACAGCTGAACACAGACCACTAAAGGTGCTGACAGCCAGTTCCTGTGCCTGCTTGCCTCCCTGCCCTTTGACCCTACCAACACAGTATAGCCTTCAAAACCTTCTCACCTCTCCATCCCGAATATCACACATTTTACATTTTCCTCTGTGCCTCTCGACTTCAACACTCTCACTGACCCCCACCCTCTAGCCATTCATTTATCACTTACACACACACACACACACACACACACACACACAGCTCTTCCAGGCCACTGTTAGCAGCACGTATCAATCGCTGAGCAGCAGCTATTTTAAGTGAGAGGGAATCTGTGTGTAGTTGAGAACATATTCATGCATGAACGTGCACCCAGTGGAAAAACAGAAAGTGAGGTTAAGAGAGTGAGCATGATATGTGTGTGTGTAGGTGTGCGTATGTGTGTGTGTAGGTGTTTGTGTCTGTGTGTGTATATCTAGCAGGCCAGAGAACTCATCACTGTAGGGTTTCTTTTATGTATAAGGAAGTTTTAGGCCTTTACGCTGCATGTTACTTACAAAATATTTAGCAGAAAACTGCTGAAAGCGGGGGTCAGTAATTCACCAGTATACTAAATGCCAGACAGGTTATCATAAGACAAATAAGTAATCAATGCATTTGAAACTGCATAACTCAGGCACTGGCCTGTGACACTGTGTCCTTTGCATTGCCCGCCTCATCAGCTCTGTGCAGCTCGACAGTTTCCATCAAAAAGACCAAAGAGACACTTCTCAGATGTTTCTAAAACAAGCTGCAGCATGCCTGTTGGAATCAGAAGCATTGTGTGGCCACGATCAGCTCCTCGCCGTAGGAGCCGATCGTGGCTACAGCAGAAAGCGAAACAGCACCTGTTGGGATAAAGGAATCACTGACCTTTTCAAAACCGGCATTTGGTTTACCTGATGGAGGACAGGTGTGATTAATAATCTAAAGGGTGCATTCCTGTAGTTCCTGAGTCCCTTTTCCTGCCTTGTCTGAGAGAAACATAAGTGCAGGTTTTGGAGGTCAGTTCTATGTGAGGATGAAATCCATTAAGCTCTCATTAGGTGACTTAAACTGATATGTTTCTGATCACAGCAAGTGTAGCTTTCTTAAATGTTGCTCAGGCCTGAAAAGGGCTGTCAAAGTAAAATCTAAATTTGAATATACACCCACTGGCCCCTATATTAGGTACATCTGTTCAACTGCTAGATGATGAAACTATCGTCAGTCACATTGGAGCAATTCAGTTCATTTAGACATGCAGACATGGTCAAGGCAACCTGCTGGTCAGAGAAAATATCCAGTGAGCAGCAGTTCACTCGGGGAAAATGCCTCCTCACAGGACAATGTCCAGACTCTGAGCTGATAGGAAGGCAACGGTAACTGACCAGTTACTCATTTAACCACTCATTACGACCAAGGTATGCAGAAGACCATTTCTGAATGAACGACATGCTGATCTCCTGTCAGCTAAGAACAAGAAGCGGAGGCTATAAGTCACACCAAAACCACTGCCTGTTCTCTCCATATATGCTGGAAAAAGGCTTTCAGTTGGTCGGGTCACAATGTGGAGTAGACAACAATGAAAGCATCCATCCTGCCTTGTATCAACAGCTCAGACTAGTGGTATAATGGTGTGATGATAGTTTCTTGCACACCTTGGGTCAATTAGTACCAACTGAGCATCGTTTAAAAGCCGCAGCCTCTCTGACTATTGTTGCTGACCATGTCCATCCCTTTATGGCCACAGTGAACCCATCTGCTGATGGCTGCCTCCAGCACGATAACACACCATGTCACAAAACTGGTTTCTTGAACATCACAGTGAGTTCACTGTACTTTTCGGATGTGGTGGAACGGGAGATTCTCATCATGCATGTGCAGCTGACAAATCTGCAGCAACTGTGTGACGCTGTCCTGTCAACATGGACCAAAATCTCTGAGGAATGTTTTCAGCACCTTGCTGAATCTGTGCCACACAAAATTAAGGCAGTTCTGAAGGAAAGGGGGGTCAAACCTGGTACTAGAAAGGTGTACATAAGAAAGTGTCGAGTGAGCGTATAATCAAATATTAAAATATGTGTAAAAAACTGTTTGTAGTGACAGCAGGGTAATCAAATATACATTATATTAACAGTAAAACCTAATGGCATTAACAGGTACGTTAGAGTTTATTCAGTCTTTCACCGCTGATTTCAGCAACTCGTTTCCACCTCTTGAATGTAAACTAGACATATGTATGAAGTTGAGCAAACACTAAAAAAAGTTGTGAAATTAGATGTGCTTCATTAAGTTTTATGGATCTAATTGTCATTACAGAAGTATATGTACTCGTGTGTGTGTATAAGTGACTGTGTTTATGTTTGTACAACAGCTTAAGTGGTGTAATCCACCCTCATAAGCTAAAAGCAGCTCCTGGAGACTCCCCACTCGTAGGTCTGATTTTTATGACCAGAGTCCTCTCTTACAGTAAGTCAGCGCACTAAGATCCTTGTCTCAGCGGAGCAATCCACTGTACGGGTAAAGTGCAAAAAAAGACACAGTGATGGATTCTTAAGACCTGTGCGGAAAAGTCTTGAATTACATTTGTGTCTGTCAAAGGGGCTTTACAGACATCTGGGTTTTACAGAGCCGGGAAGCATAAAGATTGCCCTCTGTAGTCCAGTGTGCTGAGCTCATTTCAATGCCCCGTCTCTCTGAGAGGAGAGAAAACAAGGTGCGCAGGATAATTGAGGCTTATAAGTAGCAAGTGAATAATTTCTTTTGGTCCTAGGTTGAAAGACGAAAGTGGTGTGCGGTAATTTCCCGTCTGGCTAAACGACTGACTCCTGATGCACGGAGCAGGAGAGGACGAGCGGAGAGAAACTGTGCATTGATCTCGCCAGATTTGTACGTTTCCCCTTCCATTCTGGAGGCATTTTCAAACGCGCAAGTCCCACAGTGAAGGAAAGTACACTGACACTGATTAGTACTGAGAGCCTTAGAGCCAAACTAATTTCCACTGAGAACTTGTAAGAGTGCAACGCCACTTACAGCCTTGGGTGTGTTTTCCATTTGCAAACATACAAGTAAACTGTTTTTGTCTCACCACTGATTCCTGATCTGTCAATCAATTAAACAGCTTTGAGAAATAATTAAATAAATTGTCCAACGCTGACCAAAACCTCTTCTGGAGGAGCCAAAGTTCCCTCTTCAGGGAAATAAAGTTTTGGGTCGCTGTTTTTAACTTCTTGCCTATAAAGAGTCTTTGTGTATGGTTGGTCAGGAGCTCTTAAAAATAAATGATTGGCCCGATCAGTTGTAAGGTACAGAAAAGGAGAGAACTGCACTGGTGCTCAGAGAGTATATTCTCCACCAAAAGCCCAATTTAGCAATTTTTATGGAAAGTGATGTGAAACCACAACATAATTTAATGAGACCGCCCTTTGCCCGTCCTCCACCTCGCCACCAATTATCAGCTGGGTAGTTTTTGTGTAACCTTGCTGAGAAACAGTCGTTAATGATCATATATACATGGTCGATTTAACACGTGGAGATAAACTGATGCACACTTGATCGAGTGCTCTCACACATGCACGCAGATTGCAGACTCATGCGCACACTCCCCCCGTTGTTTCCACTGGCCTCAATCACCTCATTTTCATTCTCTAATTCTTAAACTGGAATCAGTGGTTTTGGTCAGAGCAGAGCCCAGTTATTTGACCGCAGCACTCTTAGCACAGAGGCCAAGTGGGACACACTCTACAGGATCCAAACCGGCACATAGTATATACACTGACGTCTACTGAAAGCCCTGGAGCCTCGCTTCAAGGCAGGAAAAACAGACATGACACGGAAGGAGACGTGGAGACGAACTGAAAAGGGTTCGAAAGGAAAGACAGCGCAACGAATGCTGAGGAAATCTGAGGCAGCAAAAGCACACAGTGTGATTTAGAAAAAACTAAAATGCAACAACTACCACTTAGTAAATATAAAATAGAACAAAATATTTTATCAGCAAAAGCCGCAATAATTTTCACCCATTCGTTAGTCTAGAGTAACTCGGTGATATTTTCATACAAACTAAACTGGAAAAAAAGGAAGTATTGTTTAAAGTCTAGCTGAATCAGGCTGCTTTCTGAACGTAACAAATCAAAAGCGGGACGTCTGCTCGCAGCGAGGCAGGTGTGAAACATCAGCTCGCGTATGGCCTCATTGCTCCTGTTGGGAGAAACCACCAGTCTCTTCAGCAAACGCCTAAAGAAAATGAAGAAGGATTACAAAAATACACATGGGAACAGGATGCTGGGAAGAGCTGGAGCTTGGATGGGGCTTCAAAAAAAGAAAAACTGTTTGTGTGCGGATTCCAGAGTTTGGAAAATCTGTTGCAAAACAGTCCAGAACAAATTGGGGCTGTATTTTACAGACTTCTACAGTACGTGCTTGACGTAAGCTCTCAGCTGTAAAATGAAGAGACTACAGAGAAGATGGTGCTAATTTTCAAGAAGTCAATAAAATTAAGCTAAATTAACTAAATTAAATTACTTGAGTAAAGAGAAAGATGGAGAAATGCTGTGGCATCTCCTGGGGCTGCCTGTGTTTCAAAGAGATCTTTGTGAGCCTCTCTGAGGCTTTCTGCGCTATGGTGAGCTGCAGATGCACCCGATGTTATGAGTGTTGAACTCAGCTGACCTCTCGGTGTGAGTATCTCTGCCCTACCTGTATGTCTGTCAGCAGCTCTCCGCAGATGTGCGACGGGACCCTACAAAAATCTCTAAGTTATCGATGCCTGGTGACAGCTGTGAGAGAGTGGAGGGATTTCGATGAATCACGTCTGCTAGACACGTTTTTTTTTAAAGAGAGCTTTATCCTATGACATCTGCACAGCAATTTTAAACAATCTAATAAGATTGCATCATAAAGGCATCGTATTTTGCACATTAGTTGAAATTACTTCATGGATTTGGCTGATGAGGGAGTCACAATATTTAATAAACTTACAGTCTTGACAATCACACAGAGGACCTGTTTAACGACCGACACCTTAAGGCTCTATTTTTATTTATTTATTTAATTCAGTTCAATTGTATTTATATAGCACTAAATCACAGCAAACAGTCGCCTCAAGGCACTTTATATTGTAAGGTAAAGACCTTGCAATAATTATAGAGAAAACCCAACAGTCAAAACAACCCACTATGAGCAAACACTTGACGACAGTGGGAAGGAAAAACTCCCTTTTAACAGGAAGAAACCTCCAGCAGAACCGGGCGCAGGGAGGGGCAACCTTTAAATCTACGGCATGCTCTAACCTCTGTAAATAAATGTTGTGGTCAACAGTATCAAAAGCTGCACTGAGGTCCAACAGGACAAGCACAGAGATGAGTCCACTGTCAGAG
>JAVDPK010000988.1:207330-241359 GCA_034780415.1 Cichlasoma orientale | reverse complement strand
CAACTACTCTTTCAAGGATTTTGGAGAGAAAAGGAAGGTTGGAGATTGGCCTATAATTAGCTAAGACAGCTGGGTCAAGTGATGGCTTTTTAACTAATGGCTTAATTACAGCCACCTTAAAGATAAAGATATACTCTATCCTCACTCTGTCACCTCACCCCTTATTCCTTTTTCTTTTCTCTGCTGTAGCCTGTTTTACTTTTTGCGCATGTACACAGTTCATTTTCTCATTTTTCATTTGTGGTCTTGCATCAGGCCAGTTTGTTGTTACGTCGCGTGTTTGCATGTGTGTGTGCATGTGTGTGAGATAATGGTAAAATGAGGAGGCCTCTGGGTTCGTCTAGACATTAAGAGGTCGGAAAGTAGGCCCCCGTTTCTGGAAAGTATTTGGTATCCATTTCAGAGAGGAGGGCAGGGGTGAGTGAAGGAGTGTGACGGAGTGTGACGGGAGTAGGAACAGGAGTGTGCAGGCTGCAGTTAAGTAACAAAGTTTAATATTGTCTATGTTATTACACATAGACAAGCACAGCACAGTGAAACCATTGCATTCTGAATTCAGACCTAAGTCTTCAAATTAACGTCAAATATCAACATAAACACATTTTTTTTAAAAAGCCACATTAGAAAATCCACTGTGTAAGCTCAACCTAACCTCATTTGGAGGGTTTTTTTTGTCAGAGGAGGAGCAGTCACTTCAGCACACATAAAGTAAAAAGTGAAACTTTCACCCTTAATGGAGTACAGCTAAAACATCAGTCCACTGACATTAACCAATGAGCATTTTTAATACTATATATTATAATGTGTGCAAATGTGCACATTTTGTCACAGCGGACTTGGACTGTTGGTCAGGCAAACGCTGCAAATGTTTTTTTTAGCGTTTAATTAATGGAGAAACTATTTAACGAGAAAACCAGCAGTAAAGATAATTGTTAAGTCAATACACCACTTTCAGCGGTATTCTTCACTCTCATTAGGAGTTCCTTTAGTCGCTCACCTGGAAGCTGAGGAAAGTTTATCTTGGGAACCACCCGCTTTCCGTCGCCAACGGTTATTTCACCCAGAGTCGCTTAGAGTCACTTTTTACAGTCTCTGGTCGCCACGTCGCTGCGAATCACTTTCAGTGTGTATGTGTATGCTGCTTTAAGTAGTGCCAAAAAACAAAAAAATTGAACAGAGTTGGTAAGGCAGACTGTTTCTATTTAGTTACTGGTAGACTTTTCTCTGCATCAAACTGGGGCTTTAAGAGAAAAATTAACACTTTTTAGTCCGCACTGTTTGAATCAATGCTGCTACAAATGAGTATCTAATCTGACAGCAATTTTTGGGATCAAATGAAAAACATAATTTTGTATTCATATAGTTTTAGAATAATCAGAACTATGTGTACGCTCCATCAAGTCAGAGACAGGTTTTTACATGGCTTACCGACAAAACGTCAGTGACACAGTAGCTCATCCAGCTCATGATCCATCACAGTTCACAGGTTATTGCCATGTGTGAAGTACAGAAAGAAAGTTATATGTTTTGTTAGCATTGGTTGGCTGTACTGCACAAACCAATGAGAATTCAAACCCACTGAGAACTCGAGGAGGCTCGCAAACATCCGTATCATCTTGTTTCACTAAAATCTGACCAATGTTCTAGGAAGAGAAGCGATTCTTTTCTTTTTTTGTTAACGTTTAATTTTAATATGGCACCAGCCTGTAATGTAGCATGAACCTGATTAGTTTAAAAAGTTATTTGTTAGCTGTAACCCGAAAACAAGACAGGCAAAGTGAAAATGAACTAAAATACAACATGTCTTCATTCAGCTGTGGAAATGAGACCATCCTAGGATTAATTGGATACACGGTGAGGTGCTGAATTGCAGCTTCTCCAATAAAAAAAAGAAAAAAATCACTCTGAAGCCCCGAGTTTCCTTTCCTTCAAACACAAGTATTAATAATGACAATGGAGACAAAGAACAGCTCAGTCAGTCGGCATTTTGTGAGAAATAAATTCCCCAGAGTATTTCGGTGAAGCATATTTGAGGTTGATGGAGAGACTTTCAAAGAAGAGAACGGCGAATTGTTCAGTCTCAGTGATTCAGTGTGAAGAGGCCCAGCGGAGCAGAACCTGAGACTAATGCATTTCTTCCTCTGGAACCCAAAACATACAATCAGACACACACACACACACGCACACACACACACACACACACACATCATGTTGAGTCTATTATGTCGATCACCATGACAGTGTCTGAGTACATTTCCAACTACGCCCAAGTCTGTGTGTGTTTAAGGTGTAGACTTATAGATGCAGTATTTCAAAATTAGATCACTGTGAAAAAAAGAAGTTCATGACAATATGATTCCAGGCCACGAAAGTGAAGTACGTTATGGGCAACAAGTCTTTGCTCATTTGTTCCTGACGTCCAACACAACCCGCCTAACTGTTCCTGAAGCGACATATAAGAAGGTGAAAAGTCTGAGTTAACATAGAGTCCTTCTTTAAGCAAGTCTGGGGACTTATTTGGGTATTTTGAAGCATGCATCTGAGTTTATTTTAATTTCAATATTCACTGAAGAAAAAAATGCATGCATGAAAATATGTGCTCATTAACAAAAGTATCTAATCACCCAATAACATAGCAGCAACCCAATGAATTTGACATTTCTGACCATGTGCATCCCTTTATGACCACAGTGTACCCATCTTCTGATGGGTACACTGTCCCAAATCTCACATCATCTCAAACTGGTTTCTTGAACATAACAATGACCCACCAGTCAAATCTTTGCCCCAAAATTATTTTTTAAAAAGCTAAGGTGCCTACACATTGTGAGACACTTCTTATAAAAGCATCCAAACTATGTGACGTGGAGCTCATAAAACTGGGTAGCACATCAAGTTTAATGCATAAAAACTACACAATGACAATACCCACTGAATCATGGGCTAGCATGCATGACTTCCATTCCTCCACTACTTGGTTCCATGTTACATCTTCCTTGGCAGGGTCATTATAACAGCTGAAGAACACATCATACAATCAAGCTTCTGCTGCCACAACACAGTTTGAATTTTATCCCGGGCTATCTTCGGTCACAACGCTGTTTCAAAAACCAACTTTGAACCTCTGTCACTCTACAGTGTGTGATCACTGTTTTGGGGTAACAACCAATAATATAACCCTGATTCTCTCCAACTGGAAACATGTGTCACAAGACAAGTATACACGGCTTTAATAGGTCAAAGGAGGCACAAAAGCACATGATCAGGAGATGACCAGCAGAGTGCCTAATTCATTATTTCACAGATTCATGAGGTGCTATATATACATATATATATATATATATATACACATACAGTGTATATATACACTGTATGTGTATGTGTGATAGCACAGACCCACATCCCGCCGCAGACTCAACATATTTAAAGCTCATCTGGTGTCTGTGGACATTCCTATCTTGCTTATCAGGGCTTTTCTGGCTGGTAGGTGTTTCACCCATCCCTGCAAGAGACCTGATATTGGCGAGGAGGAGGAGAAGAAGGGAGGAATAGCGGGAAGCAGCAGACAGACTGAAGGGGAGGAAATGATTAAGAATGAGATGGCGGGAAGTGGCAGCTGCACAGACAGGAAACAGTCTTTTTTTCTTATCATCTTCTCATGGCTGGGGAATCAGTTCAAAGAGATGCACCTTGCTTTCATTTGACACAGAGGGGACTAGTTTGCATTGGCTGAATGTAATCTCTTCTACTCTTTAGCGCGAGTCTGGCTTAAATTTATTAATAGCTCGAGGTGAGAATTCACTAAGTTGTTTGAAATTCGCCGGGTGACTCAGTCGCTATAATTCAAAAACGCTCCAATGAGCAAATACATTTTTTTCCCCAAAATAAAAGCCCCACTCGAATTAAGACAAAATTTTCCAGCACTCAGGTGATGGATGGTCTTCATTTCCCATCTTAATTTGCTGCTCTCAGAAATTCAAGCCAAGTTTCAGACTCCCAAACATCACAGTCGAGTGTATATTAGTGTCTGTGTGCCTCCTCTGGCCAAGAACGTACAGGAACCCTACAGCCCAACTCTGAAGCCGAATGTAAGCAACTTACACAGGCCTCCCATTTAATCTAATAGACAATGTTTTGAAAAACATCTGCATATTTTGGCTGTAATGCGTCAAAGCTGAAGACTGTGAGCCCCCCCCCCCCCCCCCCCCCCCCCACTGGACGGGCCGGTGGGGAGGTCTGTGGCTGAGGAGGAGAAGATGACAGAAAGGCGTAGAAATGGGACAAACAGGAAAACTGGATTGAGATGTTAGCATCGCAGACCCGGCACACAATATTTGCCTTGCCTATTGTGGTCTGGCAAAGCTCGATTCAGAGAGAAGAAAAAACTGTGTGAAGTCTGAGTGACGAGCGCCTTCATCCTATATAACATCAGCTTGGGAATATAAGACAAATATTGGCTCAGATTCAACACTGGGGGGAAAAAAAAATCGCGGCCGTCTCTAAAACCCTGTCAGAGTTCTCCTAATCTAATAAGAAGCAAGAAAAAATACTGCAGTCACATTAAACTTTTACTTCTTTTTTTTTTTACTGACCATCTATGGCGACTACTGAAAATGAAGTACTTGTTTATGAGGTTTGGGAGCCAACTCCACCGTGTTTCCTCATTGGATCGGCTTTCATAATACCGCCCAAACATCCTTGGTGGACGTTTGAAGGACTCGAAATCCAGCAGAAAAAATGATGTTTAGGTCGACCTTCCACATTTATAGACACACTGTAAACATATATTCTCATGCATGCACTCTCGTTTACGGTCCATAATATGACATGTCTGAGTTATATATGATGACAACCATATAAAGACATGCAGCTGCTCCATAAACTCTGTGTGTGTGAGTAATAAGCATGACGATGTATGTTTTTTCTGGTGAGCCGGGCACATGAGGAGCCACTAGATCTTTTCATTGAGGAAGAAGAGGAAAATAACCCACCTGGTAGTCACACTTATGGAGTCCCAAAAACACACTGGCCAGGAGAGCAGAAAGCTCCTTTTATTAAGTGTTTAACCCCTGGTAAACTACTCTAGTATCTGGTTTGACCCAGATTTGGGAAAAGAAGCGTACAGCTAACCAACAGTCAGGTAAAAACATTACTATGAAAGTTTTTCCCCCCTTCTGTTTTACTTCGTTTTTCCTCTTATTCTTCCATCTTTCTCCCACTCCATTTCTTCCATTATCTTTCATCACACGCTGCCCATCTGTCTGTGTCTTATGCAGCTGTGAAGGCAGGCTGACGCAGCGAGACCGCCAACTGCAGTTTAGCCCTCAGGATTTCAAGCCAGGCCTCCCTTTAGAAAGAAACGGGTTTTTATCTGGCAGCACACGGCGACGCAAAGGTGAATCTTCAGGGAGAAGACAAACGAGGAGGCAAAATAAAAGTGATTTAGGAGTATTTTTAGCGAGACTGTACGCATACAGTCATTTTATTTTTATAGCTGGGACTCCTATCCAAACCCAACTGTAATAAAAGAAACAATGGAAAAAGCCATAATTCCTGAATCAACAAGATTACGAGCAACGAACAAAATAAAAGGAAAGGCTCGGAGCCATGCTGCCTTCAAGATATCTGCTCGTGTGCGAGGCAAATGTGTGGAAAATGAAAAGGTGTTTAAAAAATCTGGAGGACGGAAGGATTCTTTGGAGGAGAGAGGAAGGTGACGCACGCTACTTTCTTGTTTCCTTAAGAGTTAATCATGAAATCATGTACTGAAAGTCATCGGCGACTCTGTACGGCGGTCGTGCTGGAAAAAATAAACTCGAGGAGGAGTGATGTCATCATTAACGAGGCTATCATGTCTAGAGTGAAGACTGAGGAGACGCAGATTGTGCAGTGAGTCGCTGTGAATCATCATCGTGATGAAGTGCTGCACACTTAATAAACTAAGAGTATTTAACAGCTGCTGTCATCTACATCATTTCACTCCCTCGTCTTCACGAGGAGAAAGAAAAAGCTGGCGATACTTTTAGAGTTTTGAAATGCGTCCAAAGTGAAGTGTCGAGTTTTCACCGATTCAAATTGCTGGTATTGTTAATTCAGGTACTTAATTCAGGATCTACATCAGATTATATTCATCATGGAAAACGCCAATGGGAGCACTATCAAAAAACTGCAAACAATATCCACCCTCAAAGCCTCGAGCTTCAAACGACGACCTCAGCAGGTCACCAGCAGCGTCAGAAGCCTTTTCCAATGGCGCGAGTCTACCATCCAACTTCATGCAGCGATTGGCCAGATGTCCACAAAAGTAGCTTCTGGTTTTTCATTCAATACACAACTACAATTTTTGTGTGCGCAGAACAATAAATGCCTTTTAAGGAAAGATTGTCTGAAATGGTGCGCTCATTTCCTCATCTCACCAGTTTCCATGACAGCTGGGCTCCTCGCTGTGCCATACAGCACTGGCTCTTAGCGTGTCTCTGTGTGCACTGTTGAATTGTAGTAAAAATTAAGATCAGTAAGAATAAAGCAGAATTAGAAAATTCTGTTTTATTTTCTAAGTGATTAAAGTGGATCTAATTATGCTCACTTACATTTTTTTGGACTTTTTTTGGACCTGCTTTCCTACTATTGTACTGTTCTGTCTCTTCAGCTGTTCTGCAGTGATGTTTAGGCTCCAACGGGCCCATTACTTGGGGTGGCACGGTGATGCAGTGATTAACATTGTCACTGCACATCAAGAAGGTCCTGTGCTCAAATCTGGCTGGGGCCTTTCTGTGCCTGCATGGGTTCTCTCTCTGCCTTCCTCCCACAGTCCAAAGACATGCATTGGCCGACCTGTTAGTCGTCTGTCTCCACGACAGACTGCCCTGTTCAGGGTGTACCTGTCCTCTCTCCATGTGATAGCTGGTATAGGCTCCGATGATCGGTTGGATAAATGGGTGGCTAACAGTGTTGTTGATTAGGTCACGGAAAAAGAACACCAATCAATTGTAACCATTTGAGAGGACAACATATTTTCATATTAAAATGGATTTAAATGCTTATTTCAACCCAGCTGCAGGGGAGCACAAGCCAGTGTAGTCCTAGTGCCGGTCCCAAGCCCAGATAAATGGGGAGGGTTGTGTCCGGAAGGGCATTTGGTGTAAAATATTTGCCAAATTAAATGTGCAGATCATCATGAATGAGATTTCCATACTGGATCAGTCAAGGCCCAGCTCAACAGCGATCGGTGCCATTGACCAGCAGGGTGCTGGTGGAAACTATTCTACTGTTGGGCAAAGACAGAGGAGGAGGAGAGGGGGAAGGTATGTCATATGCAGAGGGTTGGAGTGACTGAAGAGGTTGCAAGGATAGAGTGATCTGCTAAAGGGAGCAACCAAAAAAGAAGAAGAAACAAATGAAGTACTTGCTTATTTCCAGCTGCATACTTTTCATCTTGGAGTCTACTAGAGTAGCTTTGCATGATTCACAGTTCAAAACAATGCCTATTTATCTTACAGTGGGCCTTGGTGCAGCCACTCAGTTTATCCTCTGAGCTCCTCTAGAAAGAACAGAAAACATACGTTAAATCGAGCTGTTGGCTCACCGGGTTTACTTGATATGATCGTAAAAAACTGCAAGAGTAACAGGTCTGTAGTTTCACTCCACATTTTCCCCTTGCTCATCTACACCTCACCTGGAGGTGTTCTGTGCTCCAAGGTTGGAAAACTAATGACCAAGTGTTGCCATTAAGAACTGCTAAAAATATTTCTGCTTTTAGTTGAATTAGTAAGCATCAGAAAAGGTTCATGAGAATGACATCACTTAACCAGGCTTTACATCCTAACTTAGTTTACAGTAGGTATATCCACATGAATAACCCACGGCTCAATACTATGTCCAATCTTACCGTAAACGAAGCCAAAAATGAAATCAGAAATCATTCTTTAACCTGCATAATTTGATGCTTTAAGCCTACCGCATGATGTATTGAGTGAAAAGAGAGACGACAGACAGACAGACAGAGATGAAGAGTGCTGGAGGAGAGCCCTGTCTCTACATGCACGGCTGGTGGAAAAATGTCTCTCTTAATGGATCCCAGCTTTCTACAGCACTTAGAACAGCCAAGACCTGCCAAGGGAATAAAATATGGCATTATTATTATTATCCTGAATTATCAATTATCCTCTCTCTCCCTTACTCTCACCGTCTCCGTTCCTTCCTAGCACCGGTGCGCACGTTCACGTAGATTCAAACATGCACGCTCAGACGTCCATGATTTTCTCTCAGACGCAGACACGTGGGGGCACATGTTTGGGCAAAATATCTAATAACATGCGTTCTCTCTCACACACACACACACACGCTGCTGAATCTGCACTTTAAAACTCTGATTATTGCACCGCAGTCCAGGTACACGATGACAGCCGGATATGCACCTTGTTGATGAATGTTAGCAGTCTCATCTTTTATGCAGCGAGTAGAAACAGACAACAAACTTCCTTTTTTTCCTTTTTCCAGTCCGATTCGGACAGATGATTAAAAAAAAAATCCAGATTACACAATAAATTGCAGACAGATTTTCCTCTCTAACGTCACTTCCTTGATCATGTGAAGACACACAGTAAACGTCAGACTAGTCTGGTCCATCAGATGGAGGGTGTTTTTTTTTTTTCTGGACTTCTGTATCTGCTAGCCTCATTTGTCTCCAGAAAAAAAAAAGTAAAAAAAAATCTCAGCTTTGTGTATTCAGCACGTTGTCAGCCCTTTCTCGCTCTGCAGAGACTGGAAAGAAATACGGGAGTGTTTGTTGGCCATGACATGTGAAATTCAAGCTTTTATTTTAATCAGACTTTTAATCAGTAACAGCCAACTTAAGAGCCTGAGCAGAAATACGCCCTCCTTTTTTTTCCTTCTTTTTTTAAAAAGCCATCTTTGACTGATTTAGTCCACTACATCACTTGATAAATCACCTAAAACATTTTGAGTGTTTCTGAATAATGATAAGGCACTAAAGTTCGCCCTGAAAGCCTTTTCTTGGTATTGTTGTGGTCTTTAGTAGCTGGGATGCAGCCAGCAGTCTGCTTATCAGCACTTAGCGAAGCAGAGTGAGAGAAAACCTGTCCTGAGGGCCAAGCTTTCAGTGCTAATCCGGAGGATACGGTCCAAGACTATTAGCTTTAAACGGGGATGGAGAGGAGGGTAAAACTCAGCGTACCTATGCCTTTATTCTTTTTACAAAGTTTACAAAGTGCAGCAACAAACTGATATTAGTTTAATGAGTTAAACTGAATTAGAGAAAATATGAATTATGATTTCATGGTTGTCAAAGCTAAACTGTGACATAAACTGTGTGTCGTGTCTATGCATCGTCCACTTTTTGAATATCACGCTACACTGTCAAGTGACATGAAACAGTGAGATGGAAAAGAACTGGGCAGGGTTGCGGGTTACAAAAGGGCTGTTGTGCCCTTAACCACAAATACACGGCATGCAATAACACGCAAACTTACCTAAGGACAACTGGACAACATGGCATTCTTACGCTGCTTCATGATACCAGGCTGTTATTTAACACCATATCGCTGCCTTTAAGCAGGTGATGCTGCCTTATTTGGAAAAGACAGTGAAGAGTTTGCAGGAAAGTAAGGAAAGGGCGGGGAGCAATAACACACAGGAAATGGTTCGGGGTGGAATCAAACCCAGACCCCTGCAGCCTTTCAGCACATAGGTCACCTGCTCACCCAGGTGAGCTACAGCAGGGCCCAGCAGCTGCATTTCAATGATATTTGGGGTTTGCAGACACCAAATATGACCCATCTTCTGCAGCATGAGTTTGTAACTGACTGCAGATCTGAAGCGTAAGCCGAGGTGCCTCTGTGTTTACACAGGACCAGACCCTATACCACCAGCAAGGCTTTTACAGCTGGGCTGTTTGGACTTGACGGATGAACTGTGCCATATGTTCTGGGTGTGTGTGTATGTGTGTGAGCGTTTGTGTGTCAGGAAGCACAAATCAACAAACCATAAACAAGCCAACATGATGACCCCTTTGTATTCTCACATAACCTCCCGAACTTCTGCCGTTACACCAAATACAACTTGTTTAAGAGCAAAAATAAAAGGGCGGTAAAAGAAAAGCTGGGAATCATATTCATCTTAAAAAGCTTAATCTAAAACACACGACGCATAAATGAAAAACTGCTCTCTACTACTTTTCTAGACACTTATTCTCACTGGTCTGCAAGTTTGTATGAATACGTTTACTTGCATACAGCTATGGTGTGTATTTCTATGGCTGCATGTGCTCAGTCTTTATGGTATTTTAATCACTGGAAACCCCTGAACAATTAGCTGGCGAGCGGCTTCCCCTTCACTGTCTGCTGGTGTGTAATTTAGAGGAAACAGCAACAGCAAAGCCATGCAGGGCCTCATTAACATCAGCCTTTCTAGGCCACAATCACTCCCTGCATGCATGCACACACACACACACACACACATACACACACAGCAGGCTGCAGACTGACACACACACGCAGATCACACTTAGTTTCTAAAAAGAAATATGATGCAAGTTTGGGGTCAATGTCAAGATGTAAAGATCCATTAATAATCCATTAGTGTGACTCACCGCTGCCCTCTGGAAGGCTCCTTTGGTGTAGGTGCCGCCTCCTCTGTAGTTGATGGCCGGGATCTCCTGGTTGAAGAGGGAGCACTTGTGCTGGTGGGACTTGGGAGCAGAGATGTGGTCCACCCTCGTCACCACATGGGTTTTGGATGAGAAGGTCACCAGTGCTACGCGGGTGTTCTCCGGTGCAACGGGGAAGTCGGACAGCATCTTGCGTATGAACCTCAGCTCACTCAGGAAGTTGTTGGCCCCCACGCTTGAAGACTCGTCCACCAGGAAAACCAGGTCCAAACAGGAGCTTTTCTCACGCAGTTCACGCACATTTCGCTTGAACGCCTGGCCGAGGCGCTCCACTTTGCTCTCTGCGCTTTCTGACAGGTTACCAGTTGACGAGGAGGAGGAGAGGGGTGACCGCCGAGGCTGCTGCTGCTGCTGCTGAATGGCCGTGGTCCATGCATCCAGGATGCACAGCAGCAGAAGACAAGTAGTCCATGATAGCGTTAAAGAGTATCTTTGATAAAACATAGTTACAGTCAGCACAGCACCTCTACTAAAGGAGGACTCTGCAAAAAAGAAAGACAACGTGGATCCTCTTCACAAGAGGAATTCAGTGAAGATAAATGTGCACTAAGCCTGCATTAGTGTCCAGGAATACAGCAAACAGCAAGAACTTGGTGCAGAGTTCCTCAGAAGCATTGCTAGAGGAAGATGAAGATCCTCTCATTCAAAATTCCCTTCTTTTTGTCTTTTTCTTTCTCTCTTCAGTGGAATAAAACTCTGGTCTAAAAATGCTTAGCCTGCCTCACAAGGTGTCTGCCTGACTTTCCTACAAAAATAAATCAGTGTATATGGCCACTTCCTTGCTCTCTGTACATGCAGTGATTGAGGCTTTTTAATCTCAATCTATACACCCTTGATCTCCTTTCTGCCCGCCTGTTTGTCAACCTTTTAGTCAGTGCATCTGATCCAAAAAAACACCTTAAGCCTCTTCAGTCCTCTTTAGTCCCAGTGTGCTGCCCCTCAGGCTCCTTTTGCCTATGTGACGCTCCTGCCTGCACCGTCAGCCAAGCTCCGAATGCTTGTTCCCCTCTTCTCCCCAAATCATTTAAAAAAAAACACACAGAGGAGGAGGAGGAGGAGGAGGGAGGAAAAAAGTTGAGAGACAGAGAGAGGTTGAGGGGAAAAAGGGGGCTGTCCAGTCGTGGCGTGAAGTCATTTTTTTTCCCCTTCATCTCTCCTCCTCTTTTTCTCTCGACTCCCCCTTCTCTCCCTATCTCTCTCTCGCTCTCACCCTCTCCCCCCCCCCCCCAATTTCCCTCTCCCTTTCTCCTTGTCTTTTTCTATCTCTCTCATCCGGACAGTGAAGTGAGGCTCTATGTCAGTGCTGCGCCTTGCCTGTCAACTTGTCAGCATTCCCAAAGAAAACATCAGCAACAGGCGCAGTGATCAACTCCATATGTCCGCACCGTGCACATAAGACAACATCAGGCTGAGATCAAACAAAGTCAGAAAGAAAGGTGGGAGAAAGGGAGGAGAGGACAAAACTATAAGTCAGATAAAACCTTGGATAAGATTAAGGAAATTATATCAGACAGATGCTGAGTTTGGTAGATTTTTTTTTTTTTTAGTAGCAATAATTTCCTCTCCCTCCTGGCCTCTTTATCTGCCCTGTATCTTGTTTCAGACATGAAAAAACGGGAGGGAAGAGCCGTCTTTCTCTCCCTTTAATTTGTCCATTTCTTCCTGCGCCACGGGATTCACACTCACTCGTTTTTTTCCTCCATCTATTCGGTCTCCTTGTCTCGCTGCTGTTGTGTTTTCCTCTAGTGATTTTATCTGTAACCAAAACAAAGGCAGTCGGTGTTACAGAGGCACAATGCGCCCATTAAAAGCAAAACCCCGAGATTTACAGCTAAAAGAGCCGCAGACGCTCAAGAAGAAGAAAGAATCAGAGTGCAGAAGGAGAGAATTGCACAGGAAAGGAGCGATGGATAAATAGATGAAAAGCTTGTGGACACCCACACATTACACCTACAATTCATTCCAAAACTTTACCCAGTGTTCAGGGAAGGCTTTCCACAAAGATTTCAAAACCTGGCTGCAGGGATCTTCTCCTAATCAGCCATTAGAGCATTAGTGAGATCACTGACTGGGTGATAAGAGCTGTCTCACAGTCGCCGTTTCAGTTCAGCCCAAAGGGTCTATGATGGGTTGAGGTCGGGGTATCTCTGCAGGCCAGACAAGTTGTTCCACACCAAAAAGGAAAAACCCATTTCTTAATGGAGCTGGCTTTGTGCTCAGGGGCAAGTTTCCACAAAGCTTGGAGCAGTTTAGGAATTCATTATATGCTGCAGCATTAGGATTTCCTTTGATCAAAGCTGGAGCTGAAACTAATTATTATATTTATCGCCCATTAGAACAGCAGTTCCCAACCTTTTTCAGCCCTGTCAGGCCCACTCAGGAACCCCTTCATCAGCACCCCCTCTCATGTTCTACTGTGTTCACTTACGCTAATTTTAAACTGGATCTGGACTTCTTCCAGCTCAGCATTTAACCGGTTATGGTTGGCATATTCAGCTGTTAATGCATCACTGCTGACTTACCCGTTCAACCATCTGCTGACTACTTTTGGTTACTACCATTTAACGTTACAATTAGTGACCATTTTCTTTTTGTCCATACCAGACGCATTATCAGGCTGTCTCCAAGACATGGACTGCTATAGTGCAATATTTAACACAACTGAATAACATGAGACCAGGAAGAAGCACAAATCCCTGTGAGAGTTTTGTCAGAAAGGGCATCCAGTGTAAAACAAACAAACAAAAAAATCAAATATGCTACTGTGACAAACCCATTCAAATAAGGAAGTAGCCAAAATAAGCTTTATTCCATATGTGGACTAAACTAAACCAGACTAAACTTAGTCTCAGAGATGATCATCAGTGAGATGGGTTTTTAGTCTAGGACTAGGCTTAATCCATGTCTGGGAAACAGGTACTATAAAGGAAGAGAGGAACAGTCCTCAACCAATCCTGGATTGGAAACTGTGGGAGAACTCCACAACAGCAAAGATGATGGTATAAATAAAACAGTTAACTTTGTGGTATTCCAAACACCTGTCGCCAACAAACAAGCTGCAGAGTGCCCTCTGGTGGTCAAATAACGCAACATCAACACTCAGAACAAAATGAGGGGTGTTTCTCCTGCCTCTTCTTTCATTTTTAAATTTTTCATTTATAAATACCGATGGCTCGGCAAATGACTAATATTAGCCGATGATGTCGGCCCGCCGATAAATTAGTCAGGCTCTACTGGTGATCCTAAACATGCAGTTTCTACTAGGATTATGTGCGACTAGTCGACTAGATGACTAATCGTCACTGTTGTCGCTAGTCGGTACCAGACGTGCTGGTCGTTTAACCTAATTGTTAAGGTTTTAATTGATGCCAAATTGTCCTAAATGTTATGCTGCCGTCTGCCACCAGATGGAGCTGCAGTCCTGACATCGTTATATAAAAACGCCATAACTCTGCTAATCTAGGCCTGAAATTTTTAATAGGCCTAATATTGTTGGTTATTTTAAAGGCGAGGAATGAGACTGCAGATACAAGAAATGAGGTTTTTCTGACCGGGCTCTGCGGTGAGGAGTTTATTATTTCGAGGGAGGCTCGGAGTAGAACCGCTAGTCCTTCACATCGAAAGGAGCCCGTTGAGGTGGCGGCCTCCTGGGTGAGCTGTTCTGAGCATGTCCTACCGGGAGGAGGCCCCGGGGCAGACCCAGGATACACTGGAGAGATTATATCTCTCGGTTGGCCTGGGAACGCTTCGGTGTTTCCCCAGATAAGCTGGAGGAAGTAGCTGGGGAGAGGGAGGTCTGGCTGTTTGTATTGTATTATTATCATTTAAGATTTTAACTTTTCTTGAGATGGGTGTCATAAATTGTAGAACAATGTGCACTGTAGAAGTAGCCTCTTTAGTATCTGTAACCATTTCAGGATAACTCGGAATCTGAATATCCCAGAATCCAAAGGGTAAGTTTGACTTTTGTTGTCTACAACAGCCCAAAACCAGATGATGTCATAATTTTATCTGATTATCAAAAGAGTTTCTGATTAATTTTATAATGAACTGAGGTCTAGCCTCAATCTACACACTTTTGTCCACACAGTATACACAAAGAGAAAAAACACATGTATACAGCAGAGTTCAATAAGACAGAAAAAGTAACGAAATAAGAGGAGGCGGCAGAAACAATAAAAATGAGCAGAGAGTCTCCAGAGGGTGTGTGTGTGTGTGTGTGTGTGTTTCCACCAAATAGCAGTCCACTGCATTCAGTCTTGCAGCATTAGCCACAATGACACACAGTGTTTATTAGGCTCTATAAGCCAAGCTTTCTCTCCCTGTCGCTCCCTCACCCGCTCTCATTTAACAGCACTGGAAAGTTCTGCAGCAAAGGAGTGGGAACAGAAAGTCACACTGGCCAGATAAACTGGCCGAGAGAGCAACGCAGACACAAACACACACCCTGACCTAAATCGTACACACTGATGCAGACAGAGACACAAAAACATACACTCACACATGCTTAAAGGGGGGATGAGCACAGCTGTGACTTCCTGCTTTCTGGCTCTGGAGACCCCTCACCAGAATTTCGTGGTGGTCCCCAGGGGTGGGTGTGTGTGTGTGGGAAGGGGGGGGGGGGTCTGCTGATCACACTGAATGTTTGGGCAAATATGCGGAGGAGGATCTCCTACAGACTTTGGTGACACTGATGATTTCTTATGTTTAGTCTTCTTCTTCTGGGTTTTAAAAGCACAGCCACACAAGATGTGCAGACACCTTTTTAAGGGCATCTTAACTATCTAACCCCCACCCCCGGCCCATTAAAATTAAATAAATAAAAGCAGTGGGAATTGTCGTTGTTGGACATATAAAATTAAATCCAAAAAGGCAGAGCAAGTAGGCAGACGAATGCTCATCAAGTCTGCCACAGATCACATTTAATGTCTGCCTTTCTGAAATTGCCATCAATTTGAGGCCTTTTTTTAGACGTGGACTTTCAAAAACAAAAATTAAAACTTTCTGAGGTTCTGCAGGACGCATGTGAACATGGGACATGTGCGGACAGAGAGTAAGCATGTGTGTGAGTGAGTGAGCGTGTGTGTGTGTGTGTGTGTGTGTGTGAGGAGATCCAGACAGACTGCACGTCACAGAGAATAGTTTTCCTGTGATTGATGCCTGACTATGTTGAATCTCCCTCGGTCTCACACACTTAGACAGCACCTGCGCGGTGGCTAAAATGCTTCATCCACTTCGTAGTCTTTCAGAATTTAAAGATGTTGCACAGGTCTGGACTGCAGAGACTGGAGAGGAGTCTACTTTTTGTTGAGGAAGTTGTATATTAATCTTTAAGATCCTCCTATAAAAAAAAAAAAAAGCCTCTCCTCTTTTCTCTCACTAAGACACACACCTGTTCCTTCATGTGTGTCAGCAGGCTGGAGCTTCAGATACAGTAGCTACAGGTGACAACACATTCCTCATAGCTCTCTGCATTTCTTGCCTGGAGGATGAAACATTTCTCAGGAGTACAGCCTCTCCAAAACATTCCTGCAATGCTCAGTTTGAACTGAAAACCAGGTAAATGTTTTTCTGTGTGAGGACAGTGGGGGGTGGGGGTGGGGGGGGGGACATTCCCACTTTTAATAATTTACAGTAAATCAATGCTGAGAAAATCTGACAACGTCACCTGAAAATTGAAATACACCCACCAATTATTAAATATGTTGCAGCTCTAAGTTATTTTTCATTCTCGGTATTTGTTGCATCTGTTTTTTTGCCTTTGGGAACTGCATTTGTCAAACAGCTCATCCTGATTTATGCGATCCAAGTGCCACTGCTTCAATCAGGCGGAGGAAAAAGCAACAAGGGAGGAAATATTCCTAATAAAGCTGCTTTGATTTATGTCAGCTGACGAGGTTTGTCTCTTATTAGAAAAAGCGCTTTTACAGCCGCCTTTGGTGCCTGACATCTAACATAAAACCTAAAACTGGCCTTTGCGCATGAAAAGTGAAACGCTTTCCCCCTCTATTCCAGCCTAATGTCATCATTTGGATGAGTTGCAGAGCGCTTAAAACAACCAAGAGGAGCCACCGCTTTATAGTCTTAATTGGTTAATTAGCAGCAGGCGGTAATGTAAACCCTACAAAGATGGTTTAACTGGCGGCGGCAGCAGCATAAAAACATGTTTTAATGAGAAACCACAGGCTTCTGGTCTTTTATCCAAGTCACTATGGATCTGTATACAAACAAAAGTCAAACTCCACTAACCTGTTGACGGCCTGCTGCCTTTGTTCCGCTCCTGCACGGAAAACGAGTCTCCAACCTGTGTTACATCGCCCCCTGCCGGCGGCTGCACATCAGTACACCCTAGAGAATGCACTGACACATAAAAACCGCTAGGATGCGCGCTTGATAAACAAGATGAATGTACCACAATGCATCTATACCCAGACCAGGTGTAATATCATTTAATAAAGCATGGATTCGTAGGGTTTTTTTTGTCTGTGTATTAGGGATTAAAACATCACTGGCTGCTTTAATCTGTAACATACATTTTTGAGTCAACATTGGAGGTTCACTACAGAATTTCTGCAGCCTAGTATAAACAGAAATGTATTTCAGGCACTTTTCAGATTGTTTTATGACTGGATTCCGCTGTCATGTTTGTGTCTGCAATGCATGTTCATCTGTCAGCATAATTAAATGAAACTGAATGGCGACTGTAGCAACTGTGATGCTATCATGTTAATATGAACCAAAATCTCTGAGGAATGTTTCCAGCACCTTGTTGAATCTGTAACATGAAGCATTAAAGCAGATCTGAAAGCAAAAAGGGGTCCAACCAGGTACTAACAAAGTGTACCTAATAAAGTGTCCAGTGAGTATAATTTGATTAAACTTCTTAAAATCAAACTCTCCTCCAGTTTTAAGGTTTGGTTGTTGCTATTGTTAATATAGTGGAGATGTGTGCGTATTTTCATGTTTGTGTGTGTGTACATGTCTCTAAGACAACGCTCATTTAAAGCAAGTGGAATAAGGAAGTAAGACTTGGTGCACATGACAACATCACGTCTGCTGGTGTGATGCTTTGGTTTGTAGTTTTATGCATCCACTCAGCAGCTGTCAAAGCATGCTGTAAGACACACATCTGGGCATGTGTGTAGGCTGTAGCTGACAATTCCTGCAAAGTTAGCATCTACATGGAGTTACTAAGCAAAGAAAGAAAAGTAAAAGAAAATAAACTGCAAGTGAAGATTACAGAGTCTGCAGGGGCAGAACTGGTTTTCCGTGAACTATAGAGATTTTCTGTATCCTCCAGCTGCATCCATATTATATGCAGTCTCCCATTGCCCGTGCAGGAAAATGTTACATTTGTAACAAAGTGGATCAAAGTCGCTCTGCTATCAGTGCATGCGTGTCATATCATTGCAGGAGAAAAGCAATCAAGATCGTCTTTTTGACCTGCACTGCTTGTTCCGGGATAGTTTTCTCACTCTATTTGGATTTGTTTGGACAGAATAAATATTTGATAAGGTATAATTATTCTCATATCAGATTTATTGTATGTGGAATTACTGATATTTGAGGGCAATTGCCTCCTTTATAGGCCCCTTTCACAGCAGTCATGTGGATATGTCAATGGGAGGTAAACACTGAGGTAATTAATAAGCTTAAATATGTGTTGGTCCATTTAAATGGTCTGTAACCATTGATTTATTGAATGCCAAGGTCCCTTTTGAACTTACAGTTATACACACCAAATTTGGACCTATTTTCTTTGGGCCAGTTTTAAATCGTTTTATTTCTTTATCAGGTCCAAAACTAGTAGTCTAAATAAAATGTGGCCCCTTTTAAAAATTATTTTTAATAGTTTGTAAGATATGTTATTTATTAATTCAAAGTGCAAAAGTCTGAATATAATTTTTAAAAATTGGTCAGTCTTTCTGAGCTAATAGTGATGTCTTCATAAATCTTTAAGGTAACAAAAAGGAAACAAATCATGTATCAAGTTACAATTATCAATGTTTTAACATACAGTACTGTGGAAAAGACTCAAGAAATTGTTCCTCAGACTTTGAAGGTCTATTGAGGTTTTTTATTGGACATTTGGACACTGGACACATTATTTGTTCCCATTTATCCAGTTTAATTTGTTAAAAATGCCAAAGATAACACAGTTTGACAGGGATAAAATAATATTTTTGTACCAACAAGGGGATTCCCAAAGAGCTGTTAGATGAAAACTTGGCATCTCTCAGCATGGTGTGCAGTGTGTCCTTAAAATTTTAAGGAAACTGGGGAAAAAAAAAAAGAGTCCATGGAACTGGAACCATGGCAACAGTAGCTTCAGTAGTTTTAATTTCTGAACCCATTTATGATGTATTTTTGATCATAATTCATTTTATGTATCATTTCTTCCTTTGATTCAGTCATTTCTAGTGACTGACTTGCAGCTTTAAACGTTTTCTGTTCTCGATCTGCCACACCTTGATGGAAGAGGCCCATAAAAGCTTATGTACATGCTCTTACTTATCTGCATCTTTGCAGTGCACACAGTTCTCCTGTGAGGATAAATGAAGCAGGTGAAATGACGTGCTGAGAGATGAGATGAAATCACCATAATGAAAGGTCATGTCCTTTGGAAATCGAGTCGTCAACAATAGCTCTTTGAACTTAAAGTAGAGCGGGCCACTATAGGCTGTGAAATGAATCCTGCTCGTACAGATGCTGAAAACCAAGCCCGGCACAGGAACAGACTGCAGCTTGTGTGAGTCTTGCAGACTCATCCAGAATATCAAATACATCTGCATGAGAACGCAGCCGGCATCTCACATGTCAGTGAAGATGTGAATGAACGCCGTGCATTTGTGGGTTAGAGACAACGCTGTGTAAGATGGCTGTGGTAAAACTACTGGCTTTATGTTGAGCTGAAGCTAATTATAGCTCAGACTGACTCACACACAGCATAAATAATTTAAAGTCCAACCAGCCTGCAAGAAAACGCCGTCCTTGAGGGAGAGAACCGACCCCAAGCACAGGGATTTATTTCTTTTTCCTGAGGACTTCAGTCCATAATGAACCTCCAGACAATCCTTCAAAATAACTGATGTGATGTGATCATCCTCGCTGCCCTTTGTGATGAATTTATTTCTGCATCAAGTCGTATTTTGTCACTGAAAATAAATTGTGTTACTAATCAGTAGGTGTCAGAGGTCACGAAGTACAAATACTTCATTACTGTACGTACGTAGATTTTTCAGGTATCTGTATTTTACTTGAGTATTTATTTTTCTGACAACTTTTTACTTTTACTCCCTACGTTTTCACACAAATACCTGTACTTTCTACTCCTTACATTTTCAAAACAGGCTCGTTACTTCATACTGGGTTACATCTTTTTGAATTCAGTTCTTCCACACAGAGCAGTAAACCTCAGAGTAGCGGCAGCAGGTCAGCTGATCACAGCCTGCACACCAACATCATTTACTGGAGCTCACAATAGAAAGTTGTGATTCTTCTCCCCATGCAGAGCCACTACAGCTGATCTTAGGGTTCCTCCACCTTCTGAATCCCACTGTAACCCCTGAGTATCCTCATGTTGGTGTTTAGGTGGAGGCACAGTCACCCTCTGCTATGTAGGACACAGAAAATAGAACTGTTTTTAGTTCCCTTTCACAGCTTGTGTCCTACATAACAGATTCAAGCTGAGTGCATTAGGATTAAAATTTAGATTGGATAACATTTGTATTCTCATGTAATATTTTATATTACATTAATATAGCAGGTTCAGTTAGCTTTACACAAAAATAGCTGGTAGAAACATCCTCCAAAGAGCTACTTTTACTTTCTTACTTTCAGTACATTTCACAGCCTGTACTTTTTTCTCTTTTACTTGAGTAAAGAAGTTGAACCAGTACTTCAACTTTTACCAGGGTATTTTTAACACAAATATTTGTACTTCTAATTAAGTACAGCATGTCTGTACTTGTGCCGCCTCTGGTAGGTGTTGTTGTTTCAGCAAGTACAACCAAACCTAATTAAAATGTGGGCTGATAATCACATTCGGCAGGCAGCGCGGGCATTCAAGCATGTTCTCAGTCATGTGCACAGTCACAAAAGCCGGCATCAGACAAACGCATGAGCTTTGGCTAATGAAACTTGTGCAGCTTTGACTTTAACTCCTGAGTGATTAAAGACAAATAGAGAACAAAATTCCTCCAAGAATTACAGCTGATGTTTGCAGCTCTGTTTTCTTTTTTTCTTTTTAACTGTTACATTTCTGTGTAGCTACTTTCATTAGTTACATTTGCATCTTTATCTTTGTTTCGGGGCATTTTGTGTCCATTTAAAGTTGTTTTGTGTCTCTTCAGTTGCTTTGCATCTGTCTGTGTACACACAAGCAGTGGTAACACATCCTCTATGATTATGAGTACATTGTATTCTTAAGACTATTTTGAGGTCTGTAGCCTTTACAGTTCCGCATCTCACAAATGGTTGTGGTTCCTTCTCCCGGAACAATTTCATCATGTTCAATGAAGTAGCTTATAAAGAGCTAATTTGCATCACGGTACCTTCAGGAACAGGAATCCTGGTAATAAAAGGTAATGAAACTTCCTTTTGGCTTACAAGTTTTTAAATCATCGCTAGCCAAACACAGAGGAGTCCGTTTTGAGAAGCTTCAGAGTTCTTTTGGCAAGTAAGGCACAGGAGCTTTCACTGGGGTAAATGAGGAATAACTGTGTTTCTTAGTGATTTCATCTCTTTGTGGTCTATTTGATCCTCTTTCTAGTCATTTTAAGTCTCTTTATGGTTATCTTGAATATTTGATGTCATTTTCAGTCTTGTGAGATCTTTTGAATCTTTTTCAGGTCAATTCATAATATTATATTCCAATAAATGACCTCTATCTAACTGACACTTCAAACACAGGGTCCAATCCAGCTGCCCCATGACTTCTTTGCGTGGGGCTGACCTGCGCCCAGTCGGCACGTTCAGTAATCCTCCCACTGTAAAGGCCGATGAATGCACACAGCAGAGTAGAGAGCAGCCAGGGAAGATGCATCGTGGGAAAGGTCCACAAAGAAGAAAGGCGTTAGATTCTACACCTTTATGAGAGTTGAAGATCATATAGGGTAGGCGCAAACATGAATATACATACACACAGTCGTGTTTCCATCAACAAAATCATGAAAACGTCTTCTGATCTTAACCGTGACTACCCTTACCCCAACCTTAACTTGAACATGGCTTTACACTAGCTTTAAAATCCTTCACCTTTATCTTTATTTTGATCAATTTTATGTGTTACATCAGGATGAACACAAGTGTATTTGATCAAATCATTTTAGTCCTGTTATCTTTAGTGTTTCGCTACAATCCCGTGGGCCAGCAGTAAAATATCAGGGTCATGACCATTTGGGGCTGAGGGGAGAGAGACAGGACAAAAGACACGCCGTAGAAGAGAGCAAGAGATTAATAATAACTCAGCCATAACTATAAGCTTTATCAAAAAGCAAAACTTTAAGATTAATCTTAAAAATAGAGAGGGTGTTTGTCTCCCAAATACAAATTGGAGCTGGTTCCACAGAAGAGGGGCCTGAATATTCAAGACCTTGTATGTGAGGAGAAGGATTTTAAATTCTATTCTAGATTTAACAGGGAGCCAATGAAGAGAAGCCAATATGGGAGAAATATGCTCTCTCTTTCTAGTCCCTGTCAGTACTCCTGTTGCAGCATTTTGGATCAGCTGAAGGCTTTTCAGGGAGCTTTAAAACAACCTGATAATAATCAATTACAATAATCCAGCCTAGAAGTAATAAATGCATGAATTAGCTTTCCAGCATCACTCTGAGACAGGATGTTTCTAATTTTAGAAATACTGCACCAATGCAAAAAAATCAAACAAAAAAAAAAAAAACAGTCCTACAAATTTGTTTAACATGTGCATTGAAGGACATATCCTGGTCAAAAATGATTTCTCACAGTGTTACTGGAGACCAAGGTAATGCCATCCAGACTAAGTATCTGGTTAGACACAATGTTTCTAAGATTTGTGGAGGCCGAGCACAAATACAGAAACAGTTTTAAACCAGATGTGGGCGACTTTCATCTTCAGACTGGTGATGATGAGCAAAGGGTAGAGCTGACTGGCAATTCAGGACACCACATTTGTGAAAAATTTGGATATGAAACAAGCAGATTTATAGTCCTTCAAACAATGGTGATGACTAATGCTGATTGGTTAAAAAGTTGAACATCAAGGGGAAGTGCAGCAAAGTTCACCACAAAGAGAAGAAGGAGAAAAAACTTTTAAAGAGGTGTAGGAAGCGTAGATGGTGGCTGCAGTGGACAGATTTAACAGGGGTCCACTAGAAAAATGTTCTTTGTGCACACGGTGGTACAAACTGAAGGAACAAGAAGAGCGCAAACAGCCACATTAACGTATCCATACTGTTTGCTGATCATTTCAACTGCTTATGCAGACTTTTAACAAAGAGTTCCCACAGTGTCTGTACTTTCTACACTATTTATGATCCGTTTAAAGCAGGTCAATAATCTATGAATTCCTTTTATTAGTAATTTCTATTGTCGTGTAACTCGCTGTGGCAGGCAGGTTTGAGTAAAGCAGGACTCAGGACAGAACAGAACTTACATCAGCTTTATTTGCTGGGAACTCAGGACAGAGCTGTTCGAGGCCAGCAGAAGAAATTGCAAAACTCACTGGATCAAGGATTAACAAAGACAGGAGAGCACGCAGCAGGCAGTTGCCAAGGATGATAACAAGGACGCGATGAGGAACGAGGGGAAACACATATCAGGGAGATCGGACACACCAGGGAAAACAGCTGAACAGAATCACACACTGACAACACCAAACTGAATATCAAACCCACGACACAAAAGCCTATCAAAGTAAAACGGGAAGTGACTAAACGTGATGGACAGACACCAGGACTAAGACTCATGGACTTGATATCGGGACGAAAGACGACTAAAGACAGGGCACCACAGACCAAACACAGAAACAAGGGCTGAACACGGGAAACACATGAAATCAGAGCTCAAAAACAAATAATCATAGCCAAGAACAGAAACCTAGATATCTAACAAAGAAAACAGAATCTGAGAGTCCAAAAAAACAAGAACACTGGGTCCTGGTGCTGCTGGAAGAGAAACCAAAGGTAGAGGACATGAAGAGAGAGGAGAAGAGGGCAAACAGTGGGGAGAGAGAAATGACAGGAAGCAGAAGGAAAGGGGAACCCAGGAAGAGGGATGAATTCAATGATTAAACAACAGCACTCCAATCAGAATGAACAAATAAAAGGAATGAACTTTGTAAGCAAAAAGAGACGAAATGTTGCAATAAATAGATGGAGGGAGGCTGGGAGGAGTGGGAGAGGGGCCGTAAGATGAGGTCGTGTCTTGAGGCAGTGTGAACTGGATTCAGCCAGACTTCCACAAAAACAGCCGGGCGGCACTGACAGTGAGGGAGGGGCTCCAGTGAGGGGGGGAAATGAATACAGGCAACACACACACGCACACACTCGGAAAAAAAGCGGATATTCTATATGCTGCCTCATGTGAAAAACAACTCAGTCTGACTTTATCTGTCCAAGTCTCCCTCCCTCCCCCACAGCCGAGTATCCAAAGGAACAAAACAAACTCAGCTGATCAGGATTACTGTACTTCCCCGAGCCCTTGTTTTCCTCGTAGTTTTGAATTGTAACCAAAGAATACAACATCTAATTCTTTGTCCCTCACTTTGAATTTTTTTTTTCCTAATAGATATCTCGCTTCCCTAGCAGACTATTTTTAGCAAAGGAAATGTTTGCAGTCCTTTGTCCCAGGGTGACCGTGTCCTGATGGGAATATTGATTCTAAACAACAAATCCGAGTAAATAAAGAGCCAGATGAGGAATCTTAAGTGTGTTAGCTGTGATAAAGGTCAGTGGGACATATCCGTGCAGGACGAGATGCAGGCAAGTTCAGAGTGTCTCGAGTTTGATCCAGAGACGCACACACACACACACCAAGATCCTGAGCAGGGAGGTGATGTTTCATTCAGCTGAATACAGGAAAGGCATGTCTGTGAATATGTGTGGTATGAATTAGCTCAAAGCAAAAAATTAAACCAAGAATTGCTTAGTAAGATTACACAATAAAATAAACGACACTAATAACACAAACTCCACTGGGTGCACACATGAGAGATTAAATTCTCTGAGCCGCAGTCCTTTATGCTTTTGATTCAGTGCTGGTTTTTTATGTCGGTATTTCCTTTGTGGAGCTCAGATTCCGGAAACTGCACTGCAATTTGTTACTCGATCCTTAAAAGATGAAATTATGTGCAGTTTTGAATTTTTCATAACTAAAACATGCTTTACAGTTTAATATTTTTGTTGTTGTATTTTTATCTTCTGTTCTATTTCTCTGCCCTAAAGGGTAATAATAACCTAATGTGAACAGAGTGCACAATGTGTCTGCAAACACTCGCTAACTACTAGTGAGTAGTTAGTGAGCGTAAACGGGAACATAGGCAGATGCTCTGACACAAGGGGAGACAGATGATATATATACAGTACCAGTCAAAAGTTTGGACACACTCACTCATTCATATGAATAGATAAGTGTGTCCAAACTTTTGACTGGTACTGTACATGGGAGGGTAATTACGGGAAGTAGAGACAGCTGGGTAGGACGAATAGAATCACAACAGACAAGACAAAGGAAGCAAAAACTCGAGGCAACGCACAAAGAACACAAACTCCAAAATAAAACAGGAAATGAGATAAGTAAGCAGCGAAAACACAGACATGTATGAACTAAATACAAGGAACTTGACACATGAGGAAGGAACACTGAGGGAGGAGCTAAACTAAAAAACTAGGAACTGATAACAAGATTAATAGTACTTAAGAGGAAACTATACAAGTGAACAATACAAGCACAAAGCAAATCAGGAATGTCATGGAATATTTTAAATAAACACAACTAGAAAGACCAAAAAACTCAAACACTGGGCAAACTGACCCTGGACCATGATACCCTCACAAGCAGAAGGTTTGAGCAGCAGGTGGGCAGGGATTACGTGTATGAAATAGTGTTTGGAGCTGTCTGAAACTCAAGCTTTTGGCTCACTGGGATTACCTTTGCACACACTGACCTCATTATGTGAGACTTTGGCCATGTTTAATATGAGCACTGGAACAGTACAGATAGGAAAGAAAATAATGAAAAAGCATAATAAATCCACCTTAAGATAATGAAAATAAAGGTGGATGGATGGATGGATGGATGGATGGATGGATGGATGGATGGATGGATGGATGGATGGATGGATGGATGGGTGGTTGGATGGATGGATGGATGGGTGGTTGGATGGATGGATGGATGGATGGATGGATGGATGGATGGATGGATGGATGCTGCATGAACAGGTAAACATCCTTTCAGTTTCTAAAATATTGTAGAGGATAACTGGGGTGTAATATATAAGTAAGCTGAAGTAAAACATGCAACTTTTCAGTGAGTTTCCATTTAAAGCTGACTAAGAAACAAGATTATTTCCATTTAATGTATAATATAATAACACAATGATAATTTGCATCATTATATAAGTACAATCCAAGGAAAATAGCTAGAAAATCCCGGAGAGTAAAATTCCTCTTCATTCCCTGGTGTTTACAGGTTACAGGTTCTCTCTGGGCACTGAAACCAGGGACTGTATTGATTCGGCTTATTTGGGTCTCGTTCTCAGTATGTGTGATTCGCACACATTGTTCCAGGTGCTCATATGTTTTTGGGGACATGGTAAACACATGGCTCAAATTACCATCTCCCCGCCCAGGCTCGCATGCCTCCTTCTCTCCTGCTCCTCCTCCTCATCCTCTCACTGTCAGTCTCTGCTCTCGCTTCACACTTCCATCTTTTCTCACTGTAAATTCACACATTCCTCTCTTGCTCGCAATTTCGCAGACTTCTTCATTTTCCAAGCGCCTTCCTCACCCTGCCCTCTTTTTCTCTCTCTCTCTGCACCCTTCTCCTCTTTCTACACCTCCGTCTCCGTCTCCCTACCTATCACCTCCGCTCCCCTCTGTTGCGCAACCCCTTCTTGTGTTTCAGTAAATAAGTGTTTATAGATATATGAATGTGAATGAGCAGTATGTCACATTACAACCCACATGTCTTAGAGAGAACATGTGCTCAGTGTCCCCCAGGACTGGAAGACATGGAGGTTTCCTGGTAAACAATGAGCCGTGGGACAGATGTCATTTCTCTGCTCCTTATTTGGAGTTAGCACGCAAAGCAAAGGCTCTATAAAAACATCACTGTTTGAACAGTGATTTATATCTATCCTAATGTGAGCAATCAGAGCTTTTTCTTTCAGTAACTGCTTTCTCTTGGATTTAAATAGCATGCTAAGGCAGGCTGGGTCACAAGTTATTTCTTTCTTCCATTCATTTCATATATGAGTAAACCTGGAGAGGTTTTTGAGTCTGTGCCAGAAAACAGAAAAGAGCTGTGTTCATGTTTGTTCTTAGAAAGGTTACACTATGTTCCCTGGGAACTTTTTTGGGGGGTGGGGGGGTTATGACATACTTCATAATGGCCACACCTCCTCTTCCTCATCCTGTCCTGGTGCTCTCCTTCTCCTTTTAACATGGGCTCTTTGGCTGATCCGATAATGCCATCACCCAGGGCTTAGTATCGAAACACTTGTTCCGCTGCCATCTCTCAGGCATAACCAAATTACAGGCCAGATTGTTTTTCACTTGGTATTGTGTCCAAAGCTGCAACCTGCTTGTGGAGAAGGTGATTAGGCAGAGGACTGAATTGACTGTAACCAGAGGAAACCATAATCACTCAGCAACGCAGAAATTAAAGGAAGCAAAACAGGCATTAAGAGAAACATCACCTAAAATGACCCAGTTACCCTATCTGCCCTCATGAAAACCACAACAGTCAAAAAAGCTCAGACTGTTTAATCAGCGTAAAACTTTAATGAGAGATACACAACATCAACACAATGAGATGCAAGTAATAATCATTTGTTTGCTATGACAAATCATGTAACTTCCTAAATCAAACACAACAGTAATTGCCGCTTAAACCATTTGTCTCTGTATTTGTCTGAATTTATCTTTTTTCTGATTAACAGAGCAAAATTTTTTGCTTTTATTAAACAAAAATTAATAGGGGGCCGGGTTCCAGTTCGAACCCCGCTGGAAGGCTCATCCTGTGCCTGTATGGGTGCTTTCAGGGTACCCCGGCTTTCTCCCACAAGCCAAAGACATGCATGTGAGGTGACTCTGAACTGGCTGCAGGTGTGAATGTGAGCATCAATGATCGTCCCTCTGTGATGGGCTGGTGATTCAGCTGGGATCCTTAAATAGGATAAGGAGTTCAGAAAATGCATGGATGGATAGACAGTTGTTGAGTAAATGAAATTATGCATCCTTGAAGTTCAGTGGAATCACTGGATCCGCACTTTTGCCTGTCTACTGGATCAGTAGCTTGTGATTGCAAAGTGCTGCCAAAGTTGGGCAGTCTCTCTGGCACTGCTCACAGATACAGAGATGGTCAGTGTTTCAGACTGGTTTCAGGTGTCACTGAATCAGCTGATGATTGTTTTGGTGTCTCTGCCTTTTGGTGAGGGTTTAGTTGAGGTTTACATACATCTTTGTATTGTAGCTGTGGCCGCACTGGTGGCCTTTTCCCTGAAACGGTCACCATTCAGTCTGGATTCAGGATTTTTGAGTAGAGTTTGGGGTTGTTATTAAAGAGTTTCCCATTTGTTTTCACTGTTGTTCTACTTTCTGATTATTGTTGGGTTGAGTTTTGATTTCTGTCTTGATTTTTATTTACACTCTAGTATTGTGAGCCTTAGTTCTTGTTGGATTAAGTTCTAGTTACTGTCTCCGTTTCGAAGTTTGTCTGGTCCCCCCAGTGTTTCCCGTCTTCTTTCCCCCCAGAATTAGCTCATTCATGTTTAATATTTATTTTCATGCGTCACATTTCCCCATTCCAGTAATGGTCATTTGTTCATTTCCTGTTTTATTTTGTTAACTAGCTCCTTTTCTGTCTTGTTTTGTTGGGTTGTTCTCTCTGTTTTCTTTTTCTTCTTTTTTCTTTCCTTTCAATTTGTTTTTGTTTGTTTTTTTGTTTTTTGTTTTTTTGCTTTTTCTTTATTTACCAGTTGTTGTTAATTCATGGATTTTCACAGCTTTATAATAAAGTTTGCTTTTTTGTCTGTCACTCTGCATTTGTATACGTCTTCAGACCAAACTGCAACAGAAACCAGTCCTTACAGAACAGGTTTTGGGGTATTTCCAGAATTAAAAGAATTTGGACCTGTACACAAACTATTACAGGGTGAGGGTATTAAAAAAAAAGGTGGAAGAAGAAGGTGATTTAATCTTAAACAAACAAACTCAGATCACAAAAGCTTTCGTGTGTGGCAAAGTTCATACAGCAGTATCTCTTTGTCAGTCTGAACATACACACTCTTCCTTATCAGTTCTTCCACAGTTAAAGCTTTGTTTCATATCCAAACCTGCTCCACCACCCAAATTATCATATATTCCCCTAATAAAGAATGAGACATAATAAAGAATAGAAGTGAAGTCTGTGAGGAAGAAATAAGATCCTTTAAAAATAAGAATGAAAAAAGTAATGATTGGATTTGGTCAATTTGGTCCAGAAATGTCACAGAGAACAACGCATAAGTCCGCTCCATCATAAAGATCATAATAGGTGTTGTTAAAGTGTCCTGAGTATGCAGAGGCTCAGCTTAGCCAGATGAGCTGTCATGACTCTGGCACATGTCCACGTTCACAGCTTAACAAGATGAAGTTCAGCGTAGTTTTTCTCCCAGGCTTTCCCTGCAAGAATCCGGTGGCATGCCATTTTTGGTTTAATACGGCGGTAACCTATCCGCTTTCATCTCTCTGTTAATTGGCTTCTGCTGCATCTGATCGGGGCGAGACTCAGACAGCTCATGAAAAAATGCTTTGGACTTAATCTCAGACTTCGTCACATGATCGCAAAGGAGAACTTAAGTCTACATGTGAAAGTAAAGTCTTAGCTTTCAGAATGCAGTAAACACAGCTTGTACTGCCAAGTGGAGCTCGGTATTTTTGCAGAAGAGGGCATTCATGCGCGGCCTTTTTCTTATAATTAAATCAGTCTGTCATGATATAATCATGGTGGCAAGAGTAAACCGTGATGCCCAGCTAGACAGCACAGCTGCGCAAAGGCCTGCAGACACTTAACTGTTAGTATGATGAACTGATTGTGTCTTATCCATGTAGGACTCTCTTTATTGAACAAAAGCTTTAAATATAACTCATGAGAGTGAATGTTTTGGGCCAGAAAAAAAGGCAAAATGATGCTTTAATACTGAGCAAAGAACTTTAACATTTTAGGACATTTATTTTGTTCTTTTTTAATGCTTCATTGTTTGATATCACTCTTCTATCAGTAGCCTATAGTAAACAAATCTACTTCTCTTAGGCAGGGAGCAGATGAAATTTCTAGTAGGTCCATAAATGTATTAAAACAGGAGAATCTGGAGTTCCCATAGCATGGTTTAGCCTATAGCAGGCGTGGGCAACACTTTTTCTCAGCCGCCCCTATTGACATACACTCTGTGGGCAAATTATTAGGCACACCTTTTGATCTTTGAATTCGGGTGTTTCCAGTCTCATTTGTTACAGGTGTATGAAATCAAGCAGCCAGGCCTGCAGACTGCCTTTGCCAGCATTTGTGGGAAAATGGGTCATTCCAGAGAGCTCACTCAATTCCAGCGTGGTACATTTCTTTCCTCCTAGATATTCCAAGATCAGCTGCAAGTGGTGTTATTGCAAAGTGGAAGAGTTTAGGAACCAGTGCTGAGGTGCACAGTGCATAAAAGTGTTACTGCAGAGCTCCAAACCTCCTCTTGCATTAACATCAGCACAAAAACGCTAAGCTGGGAGCTTCATGGCATGTGTTTCTTTTCTTTTAAATTCTGGTAAAATCAAGAACATTAAGTTAGAAAGTTTCCTTGCAGACCTTTAAACTAAGTGACAGTATTACTGACTTATTACAATCATTCGGCTTAAGATATATTAACATAATGCTTCCTTTTATTTATTTTTTTGTTTTCTTGTCATATTTTGCCCACATGTGGTGCATAAATTGGCACCAGGTGGAAGCAGCCAGCCTGGTTCTGTCCTCCGACTCCACCATTAAAAACTCAACTGATATCTTCTTTGTTTAATTTATGGTCTACAAATATTCATTGTAAAAACTGTCTGGGAGCAATATACTTCCTCAACTGGTTGAACTTTGGCTTTTGTACTTGTGAAACAAGCAAGATATTATCTGTCAGTTGGCAGTGGCGTTAAATTCAGAGGTCCTCGTGTACCTGTTTCTGATATGTTTTCAACTTTTGTGCAAAGCTAAGCTAAACAACTGCTGGCTGGGAGAGAAAGTTATATCAACCTGCTCTCCTCGAGAAAACCAAAAACATATCAAATCAAAAGTCAAACTATTGCCTTTTAAAAAACATCTTATTTTACAGCCACATCTTGTGCCTCCCAGGAAACTAAAACTGCTTATCTTTCCACTGATGGTCATGTGATTATTTTTCAGTTTTTCTGCAAGTCTGGTCTTGTGCAAAACACTTAGATAGCTATACTCAGTCTTTTTGAGTCAGCCTGTGATATTTGCCCCAGCAGACACAGATAATGCTTTTAAAGCTTTGGTACATGGCTTTGGTAAAGCAGCCATTACTGTTGGTGTTTATTGTCTGGTCCTGCATCCCCGTGTGGTCTGCCTGCCCGGCTCCACAGCCATTACCTCCCCGTTTGGATGTTATTGTTCCAATTTTCCAGCCACTGCATAGCAAACAACCTGGAACATCAGGATTACTCATTAACAGCCTTATCTAGAGAATCTCTCCACCCAATCTGTCACCTGCCGTGTGCGTGTGTGTGTGTGTGCGTGCGTGTGTGTGTGTGTGCGCACGCACTGACATATGTGATGTATGTGCATGCATGTGTTACAGATGATTACGTCAGTCTCCATGAGATTAAGAGGTCTGATGGGGGAGTAAGATGTGAGAACCGGAAGAACAACTGTGGTGTTGATTATTGGAGCTGCTTTTTCAGATATTTTGTAAGTCCAGTGAAAATTATTTAAAGTGCACATTAAAAAAAAAGGATAAAGTGTCATTGTGTGTACAAGTGCAGTACTGTGTGGTTGCTTTCCCCTGCTCAGATATGCACATACGTGATATAACATTAAGCACTATCAGACTATGAGGCCCACGGTCGGCATTACTGTGCTGATAAGCTCTCAGTAACAGCTGACTAAGGACGTGCTGCTGAAGTTCTTGCTTACTTCAGCATTAGTTTCTTATAAAACGTCCCAAAATGTTCAGTTCTTGATTGGATTCTCCTCCTCAAACGTGTCTTTAGATATTCCTGAATTCCCAACCCACTGAGATTTTCAGCATGGACGATAGTGTATGGATGCCTTTGCACTTTGGAAAATAAACAGTGGCTGCAAGGCAAAGACTTTTAACATTAATTTGAGGTAACTGTGTAGAGAGCTATTTAATGAAAAATGCAGCCAGACAAGGGTCAGAAACATCTTACAGTCAACAGGTCGGTCAAACTGTAGCAAAAGCTCAAAAAGAAGCAATAAAGATAGGGACGGCTGCACTGCAGGCCTGGCAGGTCCACAATTTGTTGGACAAAGACACAATTTCTGTATTTTTATAAAGGAAACAATCAAGATGTGATTGAAATGCAGACTTGAATTTAGTTGGTTTGACACAAACTTTGCCGTAACTGTTTAAGAATTACTGAAATATGATGCAGTCAGGAAGATTGATTGACAAACAGTTTCATGGCCAGGTGAGGCCTGCTCTCCTGTTATTTCATGACATGAAGCAGATGTAATATATGAAGTTGATTCAAAGTATTGAATGTGTATTTTATAGCTTTCCACTGTAATTTTAAACATGAAGTCCAAAGAGATGTCAATGCACCATCAGTCACATCATCATTAGGCTGAAAAACCAAAGTAAGCCAATCAGAGAGAAGAAAGTCAAAGCAAAGAAATGGGATATTCTTCAATGACCAACTCAATCACCTTATCTCAACCCAACAGAGCAGCTTTTCAGTTACAGAAAGACCCACAAACATGATCACAAACATCATCTTTTAAGCATGGTGGAGGCAGCGTGGTAGCATGAGTCCATGTGGCTGCACGTGGAACTGGGTCACTAGTATTTATTGATGATGTGACTGCTGATAGAAGCAGCAGGATGAACTGTGAAGTGTGCAGAGTTATACTCTCTGCTCAGACTCAGAATACTGTATGTAAAGCAAGTCGCCCCACAGGGACACTGAAGTTATACTCCAGTCTACTCCACTCAGGAACAACTGGTCAGTGGGATTTAAACTGTGGATATAAACAATTTCATATTAAAACTGATTTATCTCAAATCTATTATTCTCAATTACAGAGACAGCACAGCAGAAAACCGTGCTGCCCTCTGCCCTAACACCTTCTGACTCAGCACGCATTAATACGCTTAATGTTTTAGCTTTAGCCTCCGTCAGCCTCCTTTTCTGCATCGCTGTCTTGGTGCACGTCTCCGGGGTTTTAACATGAACTCCCTGGGCCTTATCTCTCTGCACAAATGCTGGTCAAACCAACAAGTCCAACTAAAAACAGGGCGTTTATTGTTGAAATACCTGTGACCTCTGCAAATACTTTAAGCTGTTTCAGGACACGTGATGAGTAAAAGCAAAGGAGTGTTTACTGAATACGGACCCTGCAATGGAACGAGTTACAGCAACAGATTCACAACAACCAAAGATAGCTGGCATCAAAGCGTGCACTGTGAGGATGTCTGCAGGCCTGATTAGGTGAAAAATGTAGACGATTAGATGGACGGTTGAGCGGTTAAGAAAACAGATTGATGAAATGAAAGATATGTCCTATTAGCTGAATAAATTAAATGACTGAGCTAATTATATCTTTTCCTTGCTGAAACAGAAGCAATGTTGGGCATTTCTCAAACCTATTATCTGCTAAGTGTTTTATCAGAGCTCTCTATCCTACTATAATTAGAGTGACATTGTTTGAAGCGGTCCGATCTAATCAGCCAAACAGTGCCTGCTGGAGGCTGTTTGGTTTCAGCCAGTGAGTGAGGAAGATGATCAAGGATGTCCTCAGTGTCTGCATCCAGCACAGTCGTCACTATCAGAAGCAAAGGGGTCAGTGTGCTTGATCACAAAGTGCCTTCATCAGCAGATAATGGCAGGAGCTTGTAGACATAATGAATCAAAGGCGCTCGGGCGGGG
>JAVDPK010000988.1:179489-207320 GCA_034780415.1 Cichlasoma orientale | reverse complement strand
CAAACCCCCCCCCCCCAAGTGCTTTCTGAAAACTTTCTAAAACTGCATTTGTATTTTGACACATGAGGGTGTTTGAGGCTGAGCTTCACTGTTCATTATAGCCATCGACCCCACCCCCAAAAAAAATCTTTAAATTAAGCATTAATTCAAAATGAAATTAGGCAAATCAATTTCTCTAAAGGGACTGCATTCAATGCAATCAATCTAGCTGATGTAATTAAGTGATAACCCTGAATGAATATATTGCTTCAAAGCCTTTTGTGCTGGTGACACACTGAGAGCAAACACCACCTGCAGATTACATATCTCTATACTCTGTTTTATGTGCATACCTTGAAAGGATAAAGCCGCAGAGGAAAAAAGAAAACTTTTTGTAATGATAAAAAAAACATTTTTAATTTCTTTTCAGTCACCAGCTTATAGCAGAAGAATGATCAGTTTCTTAGGTTGTGTTTGCTGACCTACTAAAACAGTGCTCAGTGTAGGTGCTGTGGGCCAAACCTTGAACGAACTGGTACGCTGACTTGTTTCCAGATTATCAAGCACGCGGCTGAGCGGCATGTTCCACAGCATTCTCCACTTTCTGCTTCACTGACCACAGTTACATTTGCTGGACCAGTTTTTTTTTTTTTTTTTTCTCTACACTGATCCGGGTCAGATGTGACAGCGAGGCGGCATTTCAGTACAATCTGTGGTGATTTGGGTGATCTTGTTGTTTTTGTCCACTCAGCACATGAAACACTGGCTTGCTCGGATTTGTCATTAAAGTCATATAAGTTGTGTAACTCGTGTTTGCTCTGATATCATGAGTCAACAGTTGTTCAGGAAATGCTGCTGGGGGTTTCTCAGGTGAAGTTTTCCCATAAAATCACTGGAAATGCGAAAAAAGTGAAATGTGTTTGGCAGTAAATGTGTTGTGCTTGCATTGTGAAGGACTCAGGGCTGCTCATCCTGCCAGCAAGCTTCTGCGTCCTTGTGTCCCCGACACCTCCGGGGACTGCTTAGACCAGCTGCCCTCTAATCTCTTTGTGAAAAAGGGAAAAAGAAGAAATTCCCACCAGTTATCAAGGAAGTGAGATAAATTTGGAAGAAGTTGCACTGCTTTAATCTTTAAAGAGGAAAAGGGAAGTGCTTTTTCTGCACATATTCAGTTAAGAATAAGGCCAAAGAGGACTGAGGCTGAGAGTGTTTAAACTACACGGCCATCTTTACAGGTGCTTTTTCTTTTGGAGGTGTGTGTGAGTGGTGTTTGTGGAGAGCTGTTCTACTGTAACTGGACACTCAAAGAGCGTATGACTGCAAGCCTCATTCACCCAATCACACAGACATTAAACAGAATTTCAATGCTTTTTTTTTTTTGAAATTATGATGTAATTAAATTTTGAGCGGCGTGCAACTTCCAGGTAATTTAGCAGAGACATAAACAAAATGTGTCCATCTTACACAATATTTAGGGGGTGCAGGCTGTTTAATGCTGTGGCTTAACCTTAACTTTTAACATTTTTATTATGCATTATATTGGTGTGCATCATGGAGTATTAGTTGTCTTTTTATATTCATATAAAAATGTGATGAGAACTATTCTCCTTTTCTTACTTATAAGAAAAAAAATGATGTGAATGGAGAAAGACTTCAGTAGAATTGTTTTTTTATTTATATGCAAACCCAAAATTGAACACAACAGAATCAACAATTAACTTCTTCTGATCTCTTCTGTGATGAAGATGAATGTGAGCAGGAGGAGGAAGATTCCCAGGCCCTTCTCTCTGATGTGTCTATAAATTAAAAATGCATCCCTGTGCCTAATTAAAAATACTGAACCATTTAAAACATACAACCCAGAGATTTTAGAACGACACCATCACATGCTGGATGTTTACAGTGTTGCTGCATATCAGTGCATTTTGCTCTTTAGGCCTCAGTCATAAAGGCCTAAGGACTGGTCGGTGTCCACCGAAAAACCTCCAGAAAATAGAGAAAAATGTTTTTTCCCAAACAGCTTGGTGAGTGGTTGCTGGAGGTTGCTAGAAGGTGCTGGACCAAAAACCTCCTTGCAGTTGCTTTGGTCACCTAAAGTCTGCATGGAACATATTGGAGGCTCCTCGGGGTTCAGTAACTTGCTCAAGGATACTCTGACATGCAGAGCAGAGGAGCCAGGGATTGAACCATCCACCCTCTGACTAGCAGACAACACGCTGTACCTCCTGAGCCACATATTTCCAGATTTTCAAATAAAATGCACTACTTTTCCTTTTGTCGGTGATGCTACACAGGAGTGGAAATGTATGTGCAAAAAAAGTAAAACAGCATTGTTGTTTAGCTTCAAAATGCTGTTTACGTGGAGGGTTTGTGCCTTTCTAGAGCTACATGTGTAAATTGTAATGCACATATAAAAAATACATATTGTTGCAGTCGCTCTACATCATGTGTTTTTGTAAATGTAGGCGTTGGTTCATTTAATGTGAACGTTTTCAGGGGGCGAAAGTGTCTTTATACCAAAAGAAGGATAATTCATGCAGTGGGTCTGGTGTCTGAGTCTGTTACCACGGAAAACTGCACATACCCCACGGATGGACTCACACTGCGGTCCTGTGTGCAGAGTGAGGTGTGACGTCTCGGAGAAAGCTAAATTTAGACTTGAATAATAAGTGGGACTGTGACGTGCAACTGTAGTGACAGCAAGAAGGAGTGAGGACAGGAAATCCAAGACAGAGGGTTTTGTTTTTTAAGCTGCCTTATATGATTTTTGCGGATGGAAGGAGTGCAGCAGGAGAGACTCTGCAGGAACAGCTGATGGTTGTGAAATGAATAGATGGATGGGAGGGTCCTGAACGTATCGGAGTATAAACAAGCTGAATGGGGCGGCGCTAATCTACTAATATGAGGAGAACATGTGCATTTTACTCTAATGCAAACTGTTCTGTTTAAGGTGTTCACAAGTTGGTGTTTGCGACGCAGGCCTGAAGTACTTAGAAGACTTTTCAGTTTTTCCTCCGCTGCTGGAAGGAGCTTTTTGAGACGATGTTTGTGTCTCTCACACCTGGAACAAGGAAAGACTGAGAGCACCTTTGCTGTTTTTGGCTTTAAGCGCCTCTTTGTTTGGCACACCGTAAGGACCGTGTCATCGTATTTGTTACTTGCAGGGACAGTCACTGGAATAAGCGTTTTTCTCTTGATAAGCGGACTTATCACCACGCACCATTTGTGTCAGGCCGTCACCGCGAGCGATCGTTTGATCGTCAGCTGTGCTTAAACCTTGAAGAAACTTAGCAATCAGGAATTTGCGCTTTTTGCACAAAGTTCCCAAAAGCACTTCATATCTTTCTTTACATTTCTTGCTGTGCTGATGTTTTTTTTTTTTTTTTAAATAGATCGTTTTTCTTAAATTAATTCTACAAAGTTGCTGACAGCGCAATAAACTTCCTTTATCAGATAAGTGCTGCACGCTTTAGTGGACGTGTTCTGTGCGCGCAAAGGAGACGCTTGTGCTCAGGCAGACCAAGCGCACGGCTAACATCAGAATCACAATTAAATCAAATCAAGTCCATCCATCAAAATGACGGACGGTCCAAGACAACGCAGCAGCACGGCGGGCTCTTCCAAGGATGGTGCCGGTGAGAAGACAACAGGAGGTGGAGTTGCGCTCAAGAAGGAAATCGGGCTGGTGAGCGCCTGTGGTATTATTGTTGGTAAGTGTCACTAATTTGTTTGGTAAATTACGAGAGGCAACTTTCTTTCTTTATTTCTTTGCAAACGGACTGGTAGTGCATGATCCCTTTATAATGACCTGTTTGGGAGGCTAAGACTGAATGAAACGTGTCTAAAAATGAGAGAAAGGGAGAAAATGGGATGGGAATCATCTCTGCAGCAAAAATCAGTGTGCAGCCACCTGCGTTTCAGTGCGTGCAGGGTCTAAAAGCTGGACTGGGTCGGGGTCCAGATTCAGCAAATGAGGAACATAAAGTTTATGATGAATACGTGAGAGTCCAAAGGCAAAGATGTGTAGTTTACCACTTAACACATCTGAGTGTTAGGAGATAAAATACACACACTATTAAAATAACCACTGGTGCCAGAGCTGAATGCATATAGCTACCACAACCTAAACTCATGTAAGTAACTCTGATCTGTTTCCGTCTGCCCTGCAACACTCCCCCGCTCTTTGCCCCTGCAGCCGTTAATCAGTGAAGCTATCATCAAAGCTATCATCTGTAGCTGGGGCAGCAATCAGGATGTCCTCACTCATCTCGGATGCTCGAATGATTGGTCCATTCAATGCAGCTTGTAGGCTCATGTGACTGACTTTGATTGGAAAATGCAACTTTAAACCATCACAGGGCACACGTTTAAATTCTTGGAAATTCAAAATTTCAACCCCAGAATGTTGTTGGGCCATACAAAAAAAATTACAAGCCATGTTTTTAAAAATATATATATATCATTATGTTGCAAATCAAGTTACCATATACAGTTTCTTGCCCGATAAAGGGTTAAAGGCATTTCCCACTGATTATAAACATGTAATAAAATAATATAACATGTAATAAAACTCTGTAAGCACTTATTTGATTCCTTAGGCTGCTGCAAATTGTAAAACGCAGGCACTTTAGAGTAATCTACCATCCTTTGTAATTACAGCAGAAAGCTACTGTCAATTTTTAATGTGTGGTAGAGGGTTTTTTCTTTTTCTTTTGAGACCTATGACCTATGACGATGTAAAGTTTAAGATCAAATCAGTAATATTTTAGTATTTTTATGATGGATTTTTGCTCATTTCCCACCATGACTAAAACGTCTGTAGTGATCATGGCTATTGTTCATGTTTAGAGTGTTTAATAAAGTGCTGAATACCACATCAGTCCTCTAAACTGCAAGGAGCAAGGAGCGGGGAAATTGTGGCAAAGCTGATATCTTTAACTTTGTCAAGATAAACAGGAAAATGAACTGATTTGTTTTACAGTAACATGCTGCTTATGGAAATTACAGTAGGAACACTAAAATGAAACAGTGTAATGCAACCAAACAGCTGACAGTGTGATGAAGAAAGTATAGTAAATCTGTATATCACACTACCATTAAAATGTTCTTATGCATTAAACTGTTGTTTTAGATTACATTAGGCAAACTGTAAAAAAAACTATACATTAGTTTAATTAAACTTTGAAACTTCTTACAGTGGATGAGGCTTTGGAAGAGGCTATCTACGGCCAGAGATAGAGACCTTAATGATGTCGTCATGTGTGAGATTGATTAGCATTGTGGGAAATGCTGACTGATTGATTTTCAATCAAAATAGTTAACAAATAGCCATAAATGTTTAAATGTTTCAGCTCTGTTTTATATTAAACTGTTGCTTTCAATTCAAATGACCACTAACAGTGTGCCAGCACCATCACTGTCCTCATGGATCAGATGGATTATGGTAGACGTAAAATCAGTGAAACCCAACACCGCGTTTGTGTCATGCTGGCAGGGCTCATTCACTTCAGATAAAATCATCAGATGACAAACTGATCTATAAAAATTTGGGGATAAAATATGGTACAGGTTGTCTTGCCAGAGTGTGTGGTCCACATGCTGACCTTGGCAAGATGAAGACAAGGGCGGGGATGAGTCATTCATTCATGTGTTTCCACAGTAACAGGAGAAGAGAGGGGAGGAAGGGGGAGAGCGTACGTGTGCACGTGGGGATTCCCGAGGGGGTTTTGGCAAAAGATAGAAAGGAGCATGAGAAAAAAAGAAGCTACAGGGAGAGATGAGGAGCAACGTCTGCATTGAAATGAGCCGCAACCTTTAAGCACTAAAGGCTAACACCAGGACTGTTATTCTAAATGGCCGGGGTGAAATCTGGAGCTAGAGACCCCTGTGCGTGCTGACAGCATCTTTACTCTGCGGCCCCACCCTTTAATGCACCAACACTGAGATAATTTAACTGTTTACTTTATCGCTCTCCATTCATCTACCAGTTATTAAGAAATGGCGTGGCAGCATTGGGCTGAGGTTTTATAGCCAGCCATAGTCCACTCTCCTTGTTCTCGTGCCACTTCAGTTCACAGTGTCATGCGCGAGGGAGACGTGAGCTCAGGTGACTCGACTGATCCTTTCGTTCCTGAACATGCCCCGCTGGGTTTCCATGAAAAGGGTCAAGCATACAAGGACATCAAATGGTTTTTATAGCCTATTGTACAGTTCAAGCATTTATAGCTCACGCACACACACACACACACACACACACACACACACACATACACACACACACACACACGTAGCTCCAGGAACGTGCAAGGCCATGAACTGGGATTATAAGTGAACTTTTGGCCATTCTTGGCTCCACCCTGATAATGATTATTAGCTTGCCTGGTTCAGCCGTGTCTGAGCCATTGCTGCATGAATCTCATCTTGATTAAATATAAATGTCTCTTCAAATTCAATCATATTGCAGAGCCTAAATCCTTAACTGGCAGGATTAACGTTGACAACAACAAAACAGAACCAAAAAAAAGCTACCTTTATTTGGTTCCTTTGTTCCTCTTATTACTATCATAACCATTAACATGGGTTGTGTCTGACTCACTGCTTCAGTGTAGTAACACCTTCCTTTTATATTCAAAAGCATGCACACATGCACAGTCTGAGGCTCCGGCTGAGGGCCAAGCAGCAGGTTGCCTCAGCTTGGTAGCTGTTTGAACAGGGATTTACCACTGAGGGGGAATACAAAGACTAATCTTACAGAGCTTTACAAAGGCTCATCTGGGTTATATCATAATGCTGCACAAACACACACATGCTTCCTAAAATTTATAGTTTGCAGATCCTGTGAGGGGTGTTTGGTTGTAACTTTTCATGTGTCACAGACACATGTGTCACAAACAACAAGCTAATTTCAGCGGTTGCTTCTCTGAGGTGTAGTGTTTGATTTATACAATAGACTGTATATAAAAGATGGACATAGATATCATTTAGAAACAGTCTCTCTAAAATACTGTGTATATCAATATATATTAAGCATATATTAGTCCATTTGTGAACCACTACTTTTTGAAGTGTTTTTTGTAGAGCAATAAAGTGGCCTCTCGCTAGTGCTGCTAGGTGCAGCTGTAATCCTCCCTGATATTCATATGGGACAATAAATATGGTTCCAATATATTGAAGCAATAAATAGTGATGAACCCTTCTCATAATCACTGCATGGTGTAGTGGTTAATACAGTACTTTACATTCACCTTACATATTAAAGATCCCTGATTCAAGAGCAGGAGGAGACACAAACCAACAGGTCTTCACAAGCTAGTGTTATGAATCTGTGTGGATCCATGTGCTATGGCGGCCCTTTGGGGAAACAAGAGAGCAGCTGAAAGTACAACGCAATGATTAAAATTTCTAATATGGATCATGTAGATTATGGCACCCTAATAATGACCTAAATATAAAAGAAATTCCTTACAAATGAAACCATATACCGTTAAAAACCTCAAAGAGGAACAGAAATATGCTCACAGGACATGTCTGATACTGAGCCGCTTCCTTTGTGAAAAACAATCGAATAAAAGAGGATATCAAAATATGATGTGGTTGAAAAAGTACAGAAATGTGTAAAAGAGGACACTTTTGCTAAAAGATTTGATAGCTCAGACTTTTTATCTACTCCTTCTTAAAGGTGATGCGCTGCTCAGCTGGTTTGAGATCTGTTGTCAAAAAGCTCCCAATGGTTTGGCAACTCCACATTAAAAAAACATTAAAAATCTCTCTCTGTTGGCCTGCTTGGAGACAAAGGGATGTAAAAAAAAATAAAAAAGCAAATGTAAGAACAGGAAACTTGATGATTCCACTTTAGTCAGCAGTCTTGCACCTTTGTGCGCACTAATGCACATGACACGTGCACGTAGTGTGCACATGCACATTTAATTACCCTTATAAAAACTCACCCCTGACATAATAAACAACAACCCAGAACTTTATATTTAAATGCCTCCATAAAGTGCATAAAACTTTACATTGCAGAATCCGCCCGTCCAGTCCGTTTGCAAAGAAAAGCAAAGTTAATGCTGAGCCAGCGGATGGCTGCTTTTTTCCCCCCGTAGATGTCAAAGGTGACGCACTGAGACCCTTTCTGTCGTAAAGCTGTCAACATAATCAGGGGAGAAAGGGTTTGTTTGCCTTCTTTTTACCTTTAAGCTGCGACTGCAGTTACATAACCCAGCAGCTGTCCTCTCCACTGGCGTATAATCCATATGGAATCTGTTACAGCTGAAAACATTAGCATGTTTTTGGTTGAGCACATGCCTTTGCTTTTGTTAATATTGCTTTAGATTAGATTAATCTTAGAAAGCTGATAGAGTATGAGTGCTTAAATGGAGCACCACTGTGAGTTCGAGCTCGCAAACAATGACAGATTTTCCAATATTGTTTGATTTAGAGTTTTAATAAACCTTTATGTTATGGCCTGAAGAAGCCAATCTGGTATTTCACAAGAAAAAAAAACCCACATGATTTAATGGAAAATATATAATTACAGACACCGTGTTATTATAATTACACAATTAAAGTTCCTACAAACCTCACCACTTTACTTAAGATAGGATTCATTTGTCAAATTGGTTAAAATGAAGATAGTTCAAATGGTAGAATCATTACTTTCAGAAGTTGGAGCCAGCTAATATGTGGACTTTTTAACTGATTAAACAGGTGAGCACCACTGTCGCTTTGCTGGATCTAAACAGCAGTTTCAGTACTATACTTTACAGGCAGTTATAGCAGCCTCAAAGGATCCACTCCAGCCCCCTTGAATATGTCACCAATGGGACAATATCATTCATATCTCTCACTTTTGTACTGTAAAACTGCACGTAGCATGATTCAAACCCGCCAACCTTTGACCTCGACGCCTTTCCGGTGGCCGACGGCATCGAGCAGTCAAACCACAGTGAGCTGAACTTGATCAGAGGCTCCCGACCTCCGACCTCAGCCTTATCAGAGGAGTGAACCCTTTCGTGTTCGACCTGCACCCAGCCATCCGTCTCTTTCAGCTCCTGTGCAAACTGCTCTCTGATGCTCATTGAATATGTCAGGGCATTATTCGCCCCCCTCTGCATCCACGTTTCAGCCCTCCTCCCTCTTTGCACTCGTTAACCCTGCTCGCTGTCTTCTTCCATCTCATCACAACTGTGCCAAGTCAGCATATCGCAGGTTCCCACTTTGCCCAGCGGCTCGACTGATTCATGACTGGTGAAACTCTGCTTGTGCTCTCATTTTTTTTTAAAACTGTCGTATCCGCTTCACTCATGGCCTAATTATTTATTTCCTGTATGTCATATGTCTATTTCTTCAGTCTGTCTGCCCACAGCGCTTTCAGCTGAAATCAAACAGCAGCGATCAGCTGGCCATTTTTACTACAATAATCACAAGCTAGTGATAAATCGGTGGAGCAGATGCAGCCATAGCCATAGCTGTGCGTTTTTCTAATGTGGGTCAAGTTCCCAAATCAAGATAGCACACTTCCCATGATGCTTTTGGATAGCATTTCTGACCTCCTGCCAGCTGCAAATCCAGACTTGCGAACCAGACTGTCTATTAAAAATATGTCAATGTTATAAGTGCATTTTCTAAATCCTTCTGAAACCTGAAAACTCTCTCTCTGCCTCCCTCTGCCCTCCACCAGGTAACATTATTGGCTCAGGTATTTTCGTCAGCCCAAAGGGCGTGATGGAGAATGCTAGCTCAGTGGGCGTGGCCCTGATAGTCTGGATCATCACAGGTGTCATCACCGCCATTGGGGCGCTGTGCTACGCTGAGCTGGGCGTCACCATTCCCAAGTCGGGAGGAGACTACTCCTACGTCAAGGACATCTTCGGCGGGCTGGCAGGGTGAGTGAGTCATACAGTGAGTTTGTGGTTTTGGTGGATTTGTAGGCACTGCAAACACACATCTTCAGGGATAAATCAGTGCCTGTGTTTTTAAGACCAAGAAGTGCATAAATGGGACACCATTTACTAATAAATGAAAGCTGATTTTAACCATGACAAATGTCTTTTCAAGGCATCACATCTTTGGATGTGTAATGATTTATAGTTGGATTTCTTTTTAAAGATTTACTCTCAGATCAGTGAGGGTTAAGAAACCCACAAAAGTCCTGTTTATTAACCGTATAATAAAGAAAAAAGGGGCCAAAAGTCACCCAAATGATGAAAGTTAATTTGACATGGATTTAGGGGAGTCCTGGGGGATTAGCCGGCTGATGTCGCTCACATATATTGATCCAAAGACGGGTACAAGTGCGCTGATGTGCAAACACAGCAACCAAACATATTAAAACAAAGCATAATGACATTCATTTTGTTTTTTTTGGTTTGAATGCTGTGGTTTGCCTAAAGGCCACCGTACGAAGGGGGACTTTAGCTTTTAATCAACTGCAGATGTGAGAAAAATGTCACAGAACCACAAATGTCGCACTGCTGTGGAGCTTTTCCATCTTTCACAGAACGTTTTGAATTGAGGCCCGCGGCCTCCTCCCCCGTTCATCCAGAAATGGCTAGCTTTAAGGTAACGGTGCTTACAGTAAGAGCATGGGAACCACACTAAGTTAATTTCCTAGTAAAAACAATACCGTTTGTTAACGAAGATTTCACACACACCGGGCCCTTGCACAGACTGTAAACACACATCGGACCATTGTTCTTTTTTCAACTATCACAAGGATGCATATTATTGAGATATTCTGGGAGAGGAATTCAAGCAGACCAAACAGCAATGATTGTTTGTGTCTCTTTGTGCGCAAACTATCAATACACATCAATGAACATTTACCTCCAGAGACTTTGTACTTTGTGGCTTCGCGTACTCGGTTTGGAGCCCACACTGTTTCCATGTGCCCCTCTGTATAGCATAAATAAATCCATCTTCAAGGGATGTTTGTTTTTGTTGTGCTGCTCCCTTTGTCCCCATGTGTGTATATGTATTATAAGTCAGTGACTGGAGTAGTGGAAGTACTTGCATCATGTTGCCACAGCTGTGCGAGGGCGAGGTCATTGAAGAATGAAAGAATCTGTAAAATTGTACCGTCAAACACTTCAATGGACACAGTTTCCTGTTGTATCACACTGATGAGAGTTGTGTAACACCTAACACCTATAGTGTCACCTACATAGAATATTGTAGATGTAGCAGGTTGAGGTTTAAATTGAATATAATATATATATTATCGTTACATTAAAGTAACAAAGGAAGAGCAAGACTATAAAATTTTTCATTCAGCAACTTCTTTGCAGCAGGTACGTCTTAATCACAAACCCTGCACGGCAACGTTGCTGCACCCTACACCATAACCCAGCATGCACTTGGGTAGAAATGTAACTACAGGTCACGGTGACGCAGCCTGCAAATGTGTAATGCGTCATTTCCACTTCTGCGGTGAATCTATGTAGAGCCTACAATGCCGGCAATGAAGGCAAAGCGTAGTTATATCAGTTACTGCACTTGGAGTTTCAGAAGCATTTGTGGTTACAATGTACCTGCTGTGTAGATTTAGCGCACTGATTCGCTGCGAAAGCCTGCAACAGTGTCGGCCAGTTGCGTAAGCTACATCATAGGTCGACATAGAATCAGCACAGAAGTCTAAATGAAGCATTAATCTCAGCTTTTTGGGGTTTTGGAGCCTGAAGTGGCCGTATTAACTCGAGACAGTGGATGCCAACTCATGAGCTAACATAAGCTTGCTTGGTTACTTACTACTAATAGTGCTAAATAACACACATACATTAATCTTTTCGTAAGTTTATTAAAATTAGCCCAATCTTCAACAAGTTTACTGATTATACTTAAAAAATTTAAACCCAACATGCAGTATAACTGTAGTTTTTAGAGCCATTAATTTAGATCCATGTAATAGAGGGGAAAATGCAGAGAGCTACTTAAGCAGGCAGACAGACAGGAAAATAATGGGGGAGTGTGCTCGTAACTGAACATCAGAGTAGGTGCAAAGCTGAGATGTTTCTATGCTAGTCACCAACAGCATGAGATTTCCTCTCTCTGCTTTGTTCTTAGTGAGGCAAGGAAGTATTTGTATTAAATAACTGGGTCATTTTTTTTTATGTTGCAGCGGAAAATAGCAAAAGAAGCCATTCATGGTTTCTCAGAACCCGAGGTGACATTGTCATATAGTTTATTTTCCTGGTAGAGTACAAAACTGAACGTAACGTGAAAAAAGGAAGGAACACTTCACGTTTGAAAGGCTGAAACCACAACTTTACCTTCATGAATGATTCACTAATCAGTGGCTGATGCAAGCATTAATAAATTATGAACATGTGAGTTATTTTATTGACTTACCTGGTTATTTTTGTTCGTATCGTCCATTACACTCAGTTAAAGTTATTTTATAACCACACTGTGGATTTTATTTAAGGTCAGGCATAGATGTGTCTAACCGTGCCATCCCTTCTTTTGCCTCAGGTTCCTGCGGCTGTGGATCGCCGTGCTGGTCATCTACCCGACCAACCAGGCTGTGATCGCGCTGACGTTCTCCAACTACGTCCTGCAGCCTCTGTTCCCCACCTGCTTTCCACCAGAAAATGGCCTGCGTCTGCTGGCTGCCGTTTGTCTCCGTGAGTAGCGCATCCCACCTAGACACAGATACACACAACCCACAGTCACAGGCGAGTTTTCCATGTTGCCTAATAGAAGACAAACTTCAGACAGCTTAAATATTCTGTACTACAAACTCAGATATGAATATTAAAGCAAGGGCAGCACAGTGGCCTCACAGCAAGGTGCTGAATCCATCCTCTGGCCGAGGCCCTTTGTGTGGAGTTTTGCATGTTCTCAAAGTGTCTCTGTGGGTTCTTTCCAAGTACTCCGGCTTCCTCCCACAGTCCAAAAACATGCAGTTAGTGGGGTTAGGTCAACTGGTGATTCTAACACTGCTTTCAAGCTGTAAAGCTTTTACGCCACTTGATACCCACTTATTTTAAACGACCAGCGCTGGCTTGTTTTCATCCCCTCTGAGGCATGGTTACCATACAACAGATGGAGAAACATGTTGAACTGTTTTCATTTTATTCTACTGGACTCTTAAAACCCAGTATGCTGGCATATCAGTGTTAACTTAGATTTTAAAGCATACGTTAGTGTCTGTGATTGGCCTGGAAAATCAAATCCCTTCAGGCCTTCAAAAATGTAGCTCGTGACAGGAGACTTTAGCCAATCACTTGCAGGTCAGGTGTAGTAGTAATAAAGAATTGCAAAGGGAGACTTTACATTAAAATGCACCAACTGCACGTGCACCACAGGTGGAAGAGTTCAGTCGGACTTGGAATAGCTCCAGCTGTCCATGTCTGTAACAGAGTGCAATCAAGGCTTTAGGTGACATGCTTCTCCTATTTTAAGGCCTAATGAAGCATGCACTTCACTTGTGGGAGGGGCTTAGAACAGATGCAGCAGGAGTCAAGTGGACAAGTGTAACAGTAGCATTTAGATATTGTAGAGTTTAGTGCATCAAGCGCATTTTCCACTGCAGCAGCTTTTGCTTTGTTGGGCAAAGTTACATCATCAAATCCAAGCTATTTAGAATTCCCTGACTGGTTTTAGTCATGACTTTCTTTATCCCGTTTCTGTCCGTCTCTGGACAAATGGAGAAACATAGTGGCGCTGACATGACAGTGGTTGATTTGAATGCTGCGACAAAGTTCACACACACGAGGCAAATTCCGCAGGCAGCCTTCAGACACAAAGAGAGACAGTCGTGAAGCCTGGAAAAGAGTGTGTCCATTGTATGCGCCTGTGTTACCTGGTGGCGATTCAAGTGTTCCGTATACATTGGTTTTATTGGAAGCTGTCATCTCACTCGCGACTCTAATGACATCTTACTGGGTAATCATGAGTGTAATATTTTTTTTAGGTCGTCTCTTTTTAAGCACTGCAAAATGTTTTCAGGTCTGGCACCAAGGCAGGAGTTTCTTGTGGATTTTTTTCCATTCTTTTTGGATGCAAATTGCTTTAAAATATGTGACTGCATTAAATTGTAAACCACTTCCTTCCTCGAGTCAGTCTCGTGCCAACACGTATAACGCAGCTCTCTCAGATGTTTCCTGCATTTCCATGTTAAGTTTTTATTTTCATATTCAAAAAATGGGCGGGTTTAGGTACTAACAACAACCTGGCTGGGTTAGGAAAACCTCCGGCAGGTTTGGGTTAAAATGTTGCTCTTCACAACAGTAACTCAGCTCGATGACAGGTGAAGAGCTGGGAGCTTCTGCTCGGTGTTTTAGCACCAATTGGCATGCCGTGGATGAGAAATCTGCTGAACTGGAAAAAATGGAGGTGTCTTACTTGCATGTAAATAATACAGAATGCCAAAATTCACTTTGTTTTTCTTTGGAGTATTTTATGAGGCAATTAGAAAGTATTAATGAATTTTATGTGTACAGATTTTGTTCCCATGATGAGCTGGATGATGCAGAAATCTCACTTTCTAAAAGGCTTGCATGTCAGCGTGTGCTAAGTCATTTCAATTTAGTGAAGCAATTTGTGATCATAGCCAAAAAAATAAGTTACCAAGTTAGCAGAATAAACAGTCTTATGTTCTGAGTTATTTGGCACCAAATGGCAGGAAAGCAATAACTGCTTGCTTACATTTTAACAAATGTAAGTTGATCATCAGGAGAAGGCCTGTAAAAAAAAGAAAAAAACAAGGTGACTGGCACAGTTCTGTTTATCTGGAAATACTTGAGGCTTAATGCAGGAAAGCCTAGAAAAACACACCTCAGAAGGGCAAAAAGGAGAAAACTTCCTAAGCTTCGTGCTCCTCGACAATGTATTAAACACATGTGGACAGGGACAGGTACGCTGAGCAGAGTGAAAACGCAGCTTCTTTGGTTTTGTTTATCCCAAATTTATGTTCTCCCTACGAGCATATAAATTCCCTCTGAATACTTCAGTTTTTGTGTTTCTGACACATTGACCCACATTAACCTGGCCTTTTTTTTTTTATTTTAAATCCACTTACATGAACGCCTTGGAGCCAAATGTGTTCAGCTCTAAGAGGAACTGCTAGCACATGTCTTTTTGCGTAACTCTAGTTTTCTTCTTTCTTGAGCCGACTGGACAAATGTTGTCAAGCAGCTTTCGGGGGAGAAAAAACTTGAGCCTTGTTGTTGTGGTGTTCCTGTTTTCCTGTTGTTCAGGGAAAATTAGGTTAGAGGTAACCTGCTCTGCTCAGTTCCTAATATATGGAGGTCAACACTGTTGTTTTTATCTGGGTCTGTGTTTGGACGTACCTGCGATTTCCTAAATCTGGCCTTTGCAGAATGTTACGTAACCGTTTGCAGGATATTAGCTTACTTATTTATCTAGTTATAACCAGATTAAGTGACAGGCAAACCAGACGGTACCAGTCACCAGCCAGGCGTGCTGCATGGCAGACTTTTTTATTTCTTTTAAACGGTGTACCGTTTCAAACACATGCAGGGGGATTCGCCGCAGAGTCTGGCTCGCCCCACAGATGGCAAAGTGCAAGATCATAACTCTCTCATGTTCTTCTATAGGCTCACTGCTAATTCAGCTAGTTTTCCTATACGCACACATGCATATACAGCACATAATGCCCTCATTTTTTATGCTCTGCTTATAGACAGCTCAGCAGCCTTATGGCTCCATGGTGTCATCGGGCGTTTGTTCAACACAGCAGAGTGTGAGGGAATATTTACTCTATGTTGTTACTGAAAAGCAAAGCAGTGTGAAAAAAAATCATCTGGTTCCCAGAGCAGTTCTGTTCACCAGCAGGTGGGTTAAGCTGTTTTAACATGCATTTAATGAGGGTTACATAAGAATCAGTCAGTTGCACTTCAGTTTATTGGGAGACCTTTTATATAAACATAATTTTTAAAAAAAAGTCTTGAGCCAATCTGCATGGCTGTTGTTTCCTGTTTTTGTGTTTAGGGTGTAGCAGCAGCAGCAGCTCTTAGTCTGTCTGCCGCAGTAATTTTAGTTAGGGGGTAAAAATACCCCTTTACAGCGCCCGCTCGCACACACATAACTCCACCACAACTATGTCCGATCTGCAAGCCCCACCGCGCGCCCCTCTTAGTTTGCATCCGGCACCCACCTGCAGTATGTTAATATCATGCATGTCTGTTCGTGTGCATCTGGCTTTGTTCCCCGCAGTGGCAGCTCTGTTCAGAGTTATTTAATGTGATGAACTTAATCCCACAAAGTCAAACAAGCTTATTATTTAATGGCACCCTATTGGCCTGAACCCACTGGCCTGTTGTACTCAGCAGTAAAGATCAAATCCATTATCTGTTGTATGTGTTAGCTTAGTGTTAGCATTTAGAAAAGCATTTCTAAATGCTTTTTAGGGCTTTTTTTTTTTTTTTCATTTCTGCTAAATGCCAGATGAGCAGGATTAAAGAGCACCCAAAGGACCAGACAGCTATGAAATAACAACATCCGTCATCACCACCAAAACATTTAACCAAACACATTTAATATATCGTGTAATTTCTCAAGGCTGCGTTTGTCTGGCTTCATCACGTCAACCCTGATATGAAGCCGTCTAGTAAAGACGACGACAAGCAAATCTACAAACTTTTACAAACGCAGCAAATGTATATAATATTACACTTTATAGCAATGCAAGCATAGAAATACTCTGAAGTTCATTATCGCATCATATTATTCACAAATTGTCACTTATGTTGCAGCAAACGATTGCAGGTGAGGCGCGAGGTGATAACAGGTTAATGCGATAGAGTCAAAGGTCGCAGCTGTCCCAGATGTTGAAATTCATTCACATGTGCGGCTTTAATCTCTCTCCATTCACTGACCTGGGATCAGAGAAAACTTCAAAGCTATTGGGTTCATCAGTGACGATAAACAGCTTCATATCTCCTGATTGTGATGGCTACAAACAATGCTTTGAGCGAATAATAAAACAATCATCACATAAACCGCTCCAACCTTCAGTGTTACTGATCAATAAATTTTATTCAATTACTATTACTTCATCTCATAAATGTTTGACTTTTCTGATAAGTCGGCGCAAACACGCTGTGCAGAATATTTTTACAAAATAAGCTGATATGACTGTTTAGCAGTGGAGAGTTCATATATTTCTGGTAATAACGGCAGGGAAATCCGTCTGGAGTAAAATTATTTAACATGTTTAAAGGATTTAATTGGAAAATTAGAGTAAAGTGAAGTAACTGGAGTAAAACAAGTCCAGTCAGGACCAAAAGAAGATAATTTCTTCCATCTGTGCTCATGTTTATTCGGTGGCATGGCTCTGTTCTGGGACATCTCAGAACTTTTATGTGTATACTTGGAAAGCTTAAGGCAGAGAGGGCAGTGGCAAGACCCCAGAGCAGAGCATCAGTTAATATCACTGTATGTATTATTGATTAGGTCAGAAACAGCTTGAAAAGGAAGAGCTGGGTTGCAAAGCAGCTTGCATATACATAGCAAATATAGGCAGCCTAAATAGCACACTTTTTATGAGTTGGAGCCACAGGATGGCATCAGCTGCTGGCACTGAGATCAGCTGCAGTCTCCATTAATGCATTGCTCAATTTGTAACTATGTGCGTCTCTCTTTTTTAGTGCTGCTGACATGGGTGAACTGCTCCAGCGTGAGGTGGGCCACCAGAGTGCAGGACATGTTCACTGCTGGCAAGCTGCTGGCGCTGGCACTCATCATCATCATGGGCATCGTGCAGATCTGCAAGGGTAAGCTTGCTGCTGCCATCTGTGCTTACCGGAAATCATATGTTCACTCCTCGCAATGGTTTCGCTATACGTGGAAAGCCACTCTCACACAGACACGCACAGGCTTACGGTCAGTGGGGACATCCTCTGTGTGTCGAGACAGTGAAGGCTTCACATCAGGGGTCAGCGGGTTGCTGGGGCCCTTTTGCTAATATCAGCAGGCTTGTGAGGGTTTCCAGAACAAACAGCTGAGGGACAGTTATTATAGGGGCCGCGGAGAAGCAGCAAAACGGGGATTTCTGCGCAGTTGTTTGAAGATAATGAAGAGTTCAATGGTTGATTTGATGGGAGGAATTTAGGTTGTATCTGAGGAACAGTGTGTATTTGAGAGAGTGGCAGGAATAACGCTTAAAAACAAGATGAATGAGGAAAAACAATTCTACGAAGTCACTTTACATGGATTTAGCAAAATGTCTTTTACAATGCTGATTTCATTAGTTGATTATTTTCAGCTGGGCTTCCTACAGCAAAACCAAACCTCAGAAGAAACAAAGCTGTTTACCCCCACAGCAAAACAAGTTATCAAACCAGAGATAAATGATCAGGAACAGACCCGCTTGACTGAGGGAAGGTCAACACAGAGAACCGAAAAAGAAAGATCATTTTTGGTTTACACTATTTCTAAAAATTGGAAAAGTTTGGGTTTTCATTGAAAACACTCCATTACTTTTGTACCAAGCTAAAGATTTTTTCCTCTACCCGTAGGAGAGTACTACTGGCTGGAGCCTGCCAATTCCTTTGAGCCCTTCCAGGACTATGATGTGGGTTTAATAGCCTTAGCTTTCCTACAAGGCTCCTTCGCCTACGGAGGGTGGAACTTCCTCAACTATGTCACAGAGGAGCTGGTGGATCCTTACGTGTAAGCCGCTTTACTCTGCCTGTCACATACATATAAATATTAAGTTGCTGTGTGTAGAAAGCCACATTCTCACAATAAGAAATGTCTCATTGCAACTGGAATATATTTGATTTACAAGCTGCTTGTAACTATTTTAGTGATTAGCAGTCACATACCGACAAAGCTTACGCTTAATCCTTACTAAAGCTCTCCGAAATTTATGCAACTTAACAATGGAAACATTCTGTCTTATTTCCAGTGTCTGGTCACAGATGTAGAAATGCCATTTCTTGTTCTTTAGTAATCCTTCTTATCCATTAATACCCCACCTGGAAGATATCCTTTTTAACTTCCTTCTTCAAAGCTTTTGCTTTTCTCCCAGTTCTCAAACCAAACATTGTGTTCTATTTTCTCCAGGAACCTTCCTCGTGCCATCTTCATCTCCATTCCTCTCGTGACCTTCGTTTACGTCTTTGCCAACATCGCCTATGTCACAGCCATGAGTCCTCAGGAGCTGCTCGCCTCAAATGCTGTTGCTGTGGTGAGTAGTTGTGATGGTCCTGCGACTTGAGTCAGACGCACACCTTGATATTTTAAATGACTGTCGCCCTCTAATGGCCCCTCTTGGTCAATGCACAGGTCAGTAATAGCTGACCCCAGGAGGTGCTTCAGCTATTGATGCAGCTGCCAGCCAGATTGATATTTGATTGGGTGATAAGTTACTAGAGCCCTGAAGTTGCAAGGGCTACCCATCCTCTATAGCTACACGTACTATCCATCTGCTACAAAGCCGTGTGCAAAGAGCGAATGTCTTTGTAAGTGGAGGGGGCCTTGAAACTGGTTGCTAATTCAGCTATATGCTAAAAACCAGCTATAAGATCGCGTAGTAACTAAAAAGCAGTGGATGCTGTGGTTAAAGGGTTAAATGGCAGCTTAATGTGACAAATCCTGAATTTAATCCCTCTGAGTAAATGTAAAGATGAAACAGGGCTTTTGGGTATACTTCAACCTTTTGTACATCAATTAAAACACATGCATGCACCCTTGGGTCTGTTTTACTCCCTGTCCTCTTCGTCCGACCTCTAACCTCCCATCCCTCCATCCTAGACGTTTGGTGAGAAGCTGCTCGGAGTGATGGCGTGGATCATGCCCATCTCTGTGGCTCTCTCCACCTTCGGGGGAGTCAACGGTTCCCTCTTCACATCGTCAAGGTTAGTTGGACTAGGCTGACTTTCTTTCTTCTGACTTTCCAGGGCAACTAATGTGACTCCACATATGAAGCAACTTCCATGATGGAGAAGATTTATAATGTACCAAGTCAATATTTGGCATCAAGGCTGAACTTTCCCATGAACTGAGTCCTCAGACATCATGCATTTTGCATGGATTGTCTCTTTCTCAAATTGGAAATGTGTTCTTCATAAGCAAAATGAAAAATGATGCAAATGTCACAGTTAACTAGACCGCTTCTTTTACATGTTAAATCTGTACCTCATGACAAATCCTGGCTTGGAGCAGGCAGTGTTGTGTCTGAAAAGCTTTATGCTGGTTTTATTTCCTCTAAATTCATCCTCAATACTGAACCTCTAGAATCCCTCCAGTCTTTCTTGTTTTCATCATAATGTGTTGATGCAGCCAAGACTTCTCTTCTCTTTCTGTGTTAACTGAATAGTTTGTTCATTGTGTCTTTGTCCTTCTCCTTTTGCAGACTGTTCTTTGCTGGAGCCAGAGAGGGCCACCTCCCGCGTCTGCTGGCCATGATTCACGTAACACGCTGCACTCCCATCCCTGCCCTGCTCTTCACTGTGAGTACCACTCTCCCCCACTACACTCCTCCATATTATCTCTATCAGATAGAGTTCTGCTACCTCCATTGACTATACTAGGTTAAAAACAACAAAACATCCCATTTCCTGTCTCTGACTGCCCCTTTCCCATTCCTCAGTGCCTGTCCACCCTGCTCATGCTGTGCACCAGCGACATGTACACTCTCATCAACTACGTGGGCTTCATCAACTACCTCTTCTACGGAGTTACTGTCGCCGGGCAGATTGTTCTGCGTATTAAACAGCCCGACATGCACCGGCCAATCAAGGTGTGTTTGTGTGGTGCTTTGTTTTAGATTTTTACTTAATATATTTTGCACTTTGCTTATGATTTTACCTGTTAAGCAATGTAAAGGTCCGTGTTATTCTGTTGTTTAGCCCAACAAGAGGAGCCTGTAGTGATTTTATAGAGCTCGTCTTGGAAAAGCACAACAGTGCATTCGCATCATGATTCTGATGCACAAGACAGGCTTAAAAAAAAGAGAATAAATTATCCTTTCTGCAAAATAAAAGTCTTTTTTCTCTTTCTCCTCTTAGATCAGCCTCATATGGCCGGTCATTTACCTCATCTTCTGGGCCTTCCTCCTCATCTTCTCCCTCTACTCTGAGCCTGTGGTGTGCGGCATCGGCCTCGCCATCATGCTCACTGGTGTCCCCGTCTATTTCCTGGGAGTCTACTGGGACAACAAGCCACACTGCTTTGATGCCGTTGTTAGTAAGTGCCCTTTAAATGAATTCATTCGATGTTTAGAACTATGAATTCATTGTTGTTTATTAGTAACCCTACTGGAAATATGCTAGTTTCCTATCTGCCACTTTTAGCATTTTGGTTGCTTTTTGGAAGCAAGAACTGGTCGCTTTGACCGGAGGCTTGAGCACTAGGCTTTATCCGCTAACCCTAACTAGACACAGAATAACGAGTGCTAAGTAAGACAGGCACTAGCAAGACAACCACCACCATCGCCATCTACCTCTCAGTCGAAGAGGTCACGTTCCTAATGAGCCTTAATACAATTTAAAATGGAGACATATAAATTTCACTCCAGTAAAGATGTTATGAAGGAGGATATTAGCTATAAAGACCACGCGGTAAGCATTTTTTTCTACTTCTAAAGTTGTGTATTTAAACATGGGAGTCTGTGGAGACTGACTCGCTTTTAGAGCCAGCCTCAAGTGGCCACTAGAGGAACTGCAGTGTCTGGCAGCCACATTGGCTTCAAGTTCTCATCTAAATATTGTCAAGTATATTTTGTAAAATGTCAAAAGTGTTATGTCAATATACAGTCATGGGAAATAAGTCCTGTGAAAGGCTAAGTACACCCCATGATTCAGCAGCTTGTAGAACCACCTTTAGCAGCAATAACTTGAAGTAATTATTTTCTGTGCGACATTATAAATCGTTAACATCATCGTGGAGAAATTTTGGTCCATTCTTCGTTACACGAGGAGTTCATGGTCGAATCAGTGACTGCAAGGTGTGCAGGTCCTGTGGCTGCAGAGCAAGCTCAAATCATCACACCTCCATCACTGTGCTGACAGTTTGTATGGGGCGTTTGTGCTGATTTGCAGTGTTTGGTTTTCTCCAAATGTGATGCTGTGCATTTAGACCAAATATCTCCAATTTGGTCTCATCTGTCCAAAAGACATTGTCTTGCGGTTTGTTCAAATGCAGCTTTGCAAACCTGAGCTCTGCTGCCGTGTCCTTTTTAGAGAGAGCTTTCTTCTGGAAAAACGTCCAAACAAGCCACACTTGTTCAGTCTTTTTCTAATTGTGCTGTCATGAGGTTTAACACTTAACATAACGCTACCTGAGGCCAGTAGAGTCTAAGATGAAGCTCTCAGACTCTCATTCTGTTAACACACACCTGAATGCTCCAGACCATCAGACTGCCAAAACTTCTGCTTTTAGAGTGGTGCTCACACTTGCTGATGATCAATTAAGTGCATTTGATTAGCAGCACCTGGCTGTTATTCACCCTTTTAAATCCTATGGAAGCAGAAAGGGTGTTTTTCACAGGACTACATGTTATATTAATGGTATAAATGTTATACTATACATTAACTACATCATGTGATTAGACAGCCTGCACACGAATTTGTCCTGACTCTTTTTTATTATCCTCTTCTCCCAGATAAAATGACATACTTTGGCCAGAGGTTCTGTGTGGTTGTTTACCCGGCTGAAACTGACAGCAGCAGCAGCAGCAGCAGCAGCGGCGGCGAGGAAGGGGAGGAAATGAAGGAGGCCAGGTCCCCTCTGTCGAAGGAGGACAGAGACAACCACAAGTCAGCAGACTGCTGAAGCCGCTCCTCTTTTAATCTTACCTCCTCCCCAAATAAGCAAACGTATGCAGACACGCACATTGGCGTGGGTGTAGGCGTGCACACACACACATACACACAGACACAGATATACACACACACCACAGCTGGTAGTGGGTTGACTGATCTTTACATGTGCCCCCACACCTTCGTCTTAAGTTTTTTATTTCATGCCAAATAAAGTAGTTTGACCTCTAACTTTCCTGTCTGGGGTTCATCGAAAGTGCAATAAACAACGGTTATCACCTTCCATCCACCATCGCCACCCTGCTGCTTTCGATCCTCCCTCTCCATTCACTATCTGGATACTCCCGCTGTAAGAGCGGCGTTTTCTTTTTGAAATATATTTTTTATGAATGTCACAAGACTGTACTGTGATGGCTTTTTTTTTTTTTTTTTTTGCTTTTTCATTTTCTTTTTTTAGCCACGTTCTTAATTTTTGCTCTGTCACACATTCAGCACACCAAAGCTGCTTTTTGATTGTGAAAATCAGATTCAGATCAAGTCATTTCACGTTGTGATGTACACTAATACTGTGTTTTTGTTTTTAACTTTAATTCTGAAACATTTCTTTTTCTTTTTTTTGTAATTGTGATAATTGCTTAATGTTTTTTTTTTTAGTATTAATATGTTAATTTTAGTGTTTTCTAACAACATATTCATGTCAGCTCCTTTTGTACTCTTTAAAGTGTGAATGTGGGACACTTGTATTGTATTGGTGGTGCACACTTTGTTAATTGCCTTAATTAGAATATGCTCTGTGCTTGTGCGCCACTCCAGCTGCATTTTGACGGATGTGGGGGAGTTTTTTTTTATTATTATTTTAACAAAACAAAACAAAAAAAAAACAACACTACACAAATCAGCGGTTAAAAAAGCAGCGCAGCACGAGCTAGAAAGAATCAGTAGGTGAGCCGTGCCGGTTTTCTCCACATTCGCTTTGTTGACGTGCACATGTGAATGCCTGCGTTAAGTGTTTTTTGAAGTAATCTTTCATGTCTTACGATGGAAATATTTTTGTAGCTTTACATTTAAGCTTTGATTAAATCATTTTTTATGCTTTATGTAAAGCAAAAACACAGCAGCTTTACATTGGAAAAAAAAAGTGATTTTTGATTCATTTAATTAACTAGAAGACATTTTAGTGCAATATTACGACAGACACACCAGCAAAATCTGAACGTGCACCCCTGAATGAACTCATCACATGCTGTCTGGTTTTGTGTCTATACTTGTGCTGTACATTCGAGTAACACTCGCGCGCACATAAACGCACACTCCTGTATCCACAGCCTTTCTAGATTGTTGTTAGTGTCTCAGGGCACCCCCACTGCCTTCTCCTTCCATACAGTACACTTCCTAAATCCAGCAGATCCGGCTGATTGCTTGTTTGAAAACCGGTTTGTTAGAAGTAAATGTCTGTCCAGGTGCTTTAGCTATTTATTCCTCAGGAGGTTCAATCACACTAGAGGACGATAAGTGTTAGATAATAAGAATGTTTGATCAGTATTGTATAGATTTGTCTTAAACTGTAAGGGGAACGGAGTTCCTTGGATGTCTTAACAAGTACAATGATGTGTTTTGTGCCTGTGCCGTTATCGTGCATTTACACCAGTGTCATGACAGTCTGTACGTTGTTTCTTAGTAAATAAAAATAACCACTGACTAATGTTTGAATTTGTAATTAAGGCCTCATTTATATAAATATATATAAAACTGTACTGTTTGATTACATCAGATGTCATTAATGTGAGCCGAACACCTTCGGTGATGACATTTCCATCAGGTTTTCTAAAACGTTTTGTGGATTTCGCACTGTGCATAAGTGAGGTCTGAAAATGTTTCCGCCTCAGAAACAAAATGCTGCAACTTTACGTGACGCAGTGTGAACTGTGCCAGCTGTAACATACAGTTTGAAGTTTGATCTGCACTCCTTACAGCTAAAGAAAGCACTGCAGATTCCCCCCCGATAAGCTGCAGCCTCCACTTCCTGCTTATGTTCAGACGGGCCTTCAGTGTGGCGGAACTGTTTTTATGTTCCAAACAGCCAAAGTGACACGAAAATCTCTTCCTAGCAATGCATTACAACAACATACGCTGTGACAGGAATGCTACTTTTAAATCATTTTGTGTCTCTAAGCTGCATCGTACCTACCGTGCTGAGCCTCGTCTCTCAGACCTTTTTTTGTGTTGAAAATGTAAATGTACATGTTGGCCATGACGGTGTGAGAAGAATTAAAAGACATATGTGAGGACGAGTTCAAGTGTCTCCTTTTTTCAGCTGAAATTCTTCATTTGAATCGACTAGTAACTAATCAAAGGATAAAATAGGGGTGGTAGATGGTTATATGTTTATAATATGGGTCGTTTTAGCTCGTTGCTAGATTAATGGATGTATAATTGAGATATATAGGAAAAGATAGTATCATGAAAGCAAAACAATAGTGTGCTTTCATAAAGTGCTGCAGGTGCCTAAAAGCTAAAAACAGGTTGCCGGGCAATGTGATAGCATCATACTAGGTGATGCATAATTCAGCTTTTGAAGATATAAAGTGAGGATATAAATAGATGTTACAGTCGTGAAAGGAAATAAAAATGATAGACGTTTTAATGAGGCGCATAAAAGCTTTAAACTGGGTCACTTTATCCTATTGGGTGGTGGTTGCTAGGTAACACGATGATATCTGATTTAGATAAGAACCTTCAGGGGCCTAAGTGCCAAATTTGGTTGCTTAACTCCGAGTTCACAAGGGACCAAATAAACACACAGGCAGAGATTTTTGTGTATTATAAGAATATAAAAAAAACAGGAAGCAGGAAACATGATTTGCAGGATTAAGTTTATTCTAGTGACAGATTAATCCAACCCATCAGTCTGTGTCACATGACTCTGCACTCACTGATGGGAGCCACGTGGCAGCTGACGCAGCAATGCTCCTCTGAACGTACAAACCGAACAAACTGAAGTTGCACTCCTTGCAACACAAATACGCAATGAGCACAAAAACCAGCTCTACTTAACACATTAAATAAATCATCGTTCTAGCCGATGGACGTGCTCAGTCTGCTTATAAAGCAGGCGCGCAGCCATCTACTGTATGTGGTCCATGATTTAGAACAAGTAGCGGGGAGGTTTTCCTGACACGGAGATCACAAAACACTTACTTGTTAGTTTGCATTACAGGAATAGTTTGACATTTTAGGAAATACACATATTCAAGATTTATGCCCCTCTGATACGGTCAGGCCCATCACTTTTTAGCCAAAGACACAATTTGTGTAGTTTTTCTTCTGGACGCCACCACAGTCAGACAGTCCAAGGAGTTTAACAAAGATTAACGAAGATTTTGCATGAACTGTTTAGGAACTGCAGACATTTTTTATACACAGTTCCCCTTTTTTCAGAGGCTCAACATTAACGTGACAATTTACAGACGAGCAGTTTCATGGCCTAAACAGTTCATGCAACGCTTTTGTTAAACCCCCTGAATAAAAGCTTGATTGTTTGATTTAAAATGCACTGTGACGGAGCACAGAAGCAAGGCTACACAAATTGTGCCTTCGTCCAATTAATTATCGACCTAACTGTAACTGCCTGTTAAACATAGCGTTACAGCTACGCCCAGCAGGCGGTGGGATTAGCACAAAGACTGGGAAAAAGCCCACTCACAAGCACTACGATATGTCACTATTTAACTTGCTCGTCTTCTTTCAGGAGCAAAATCCAAGTGCAAAATTCACAGTTAGGAATGAGAGCTCACTGTAGGTTACGCAGAAGACCGAAACACAGAAGCACTCACGTTTCTGTTTTAAACAGTTATATTTTTTTTGCACAGATTAAACCATGTTTCACATTACATGTTATTAACAGAGATTTAGAGCTGCTAAACTTGTTATCGCTCTTATTTAGCCGCTCTTATTGCTAAGATTTTTTTTTCAGTTATTATGGTCACTGCAGCACATTGTACTACTCAGACATTTTTTGCTCATTTTGAACCTTTGTGTTTGTAATTTAAAGTATTTATTCTACAGCTCGTGTTTCTGACCAGCTGCTGCATGTGAGCGGCTGACTCGTGCATTTTAAAGACCTGTCCAGGGATGTGCATTGCAAAGTAGCTTATCCATCCTTATTATTATTATTCATATGAGAGGTGCATCAATTTTCTCATGCGGAACATGTGTCAGTGGCTTTCCTTAAATGTGAACTATTCTTTTAAATATGCAGTGATCCATCTTTTCAACATCTCAACATCAGTGGTTCTCAGCAGAAAATCATACCCAGCTGCCTCAGATAATTATGCTGAGCTAGTTGGGGGGCAATTTCTCAATAACAAAACATGCACACATCAAAAAAATAAAATAATAACGTTTGGAGGCATCTTCACAGTCCAGTTATCTGCGCTTTATCGTTAGTAAATCCTTCACTCTGCACATGCCTCGCAAACCTGTCTGCTTCAGAAAGGCAGATAGAGAAAAAAAATGATCTGTGGTTTGCTAACTTGAAGACAAAGCTTTTTTTTTTTCTTAAATTGTGAGAAAGGTTTCAACCACATGGAGCATCTCGCCATTGCAAATTTACAGCTGGGGGGAGGGGGGGGCACCATCTTTTGGCAGCAGGGAAACATCTGGAACTAAGCGAGCCCGATCAAAAATTTATACCAAAGGCTCTGCCTTGGCTATAATACCGCCTGGTGATCAGCCACTTGCTGTGAGTCTTCATTGTCGCTCTGTGGAGGCACCGCGACAGCTAAGGCGGTGGTGACGGCTACAACGCAGGTGTAGAGCAGAGGATTGTGGAATGGTGGAGCAAGCATCCTCCTCTCAGAGCAAGAACCAGGTGGAGAACAGAGCCTCCCTGGATTTTATAGTCTGCTGCTGTTTTTTCATCGTTCCTGAGAAGAGAGAAAAAGCATGCAGGCATTTTTTTTTAATTGCCTTAGACTAGAGCGCTGTTTCAGCCCATCCAGATTAAAAGATTTAAAGTTTTAAAACTAAAACTTGTAGTCAGAAGTTTACACACACAAGCCCTGATCTCAATTCTATGGAAAATTTGTGGACTGTGGTTAAAAGCCGGGTCCGTGCCAGGAAATCA
>JAVDPK010000988.1:125222-146155 GCA_034780415.1 Cichlasoma orientale | reverse complement strand
TAAAAAGCTGAAAATTATTTAATGTTTGGTATTTTTGAGTAGGTCTGAAGTAGATTAAGTGATTTATGAAAAAAAAATTAAAAAAAAATATTAACGTATGATGATTTTATAGCAGTTTTTAGGTGCGCGTCCATTTTTGCCTCGAAGGTGTCCAGAGGGGTCAAAATGCACCACGAGCGTATGAATGACATGTAAGAAAAAACGACAACAGATTTCAAAAATTTAATCTAAAAGAAGATTTCCTGCAAAAAATCATGCCACTAGCTGTAACATAGCCAAAATTATCACCAATTGAAAAAAAAAAGTTGAAAAAAGTGGATAATATTGCACAAAGGAATGACACTCCATCTCCAGTTAGCCAGCTATGTTACTAAACTAACCCTAGGTAGTAAAGACAGAAGTATTAAAAATGTGTCATCTGTTTTTTAAACCTGAAAAATGGTCAGAAATACAACATCCATTCATACAATCACACTATTTACACATGCTACCTCTTAACAATGCAGCTTCTTTTTTCCTCTCCCTAATCGGGTAAACAAAGCATAATTTTCCAATACTTTAGGTTCTGAGCGGTAAGTAAATTGAGATGCTTTCAAACAGGACCACCATGTGGTGCGCTCTCAGTTCCACCTGTCCGTGTACTCGGCCCTCTGCGGCTGCCAAAACTCTGCACCTTCAATAACGCGGCGGATCATGGTGGCAGAAGTGATGAGCAGGTGTCCAGCGGCCTGGAGGAGGGTGGAGGCTACACGCAGCACCTCTCTGGAAACAACACGAAGTTTCATCAGGATTAAAGGTTAATGTACATTTTGCAGCCTGTCCAGGAAACATCCCCATGTCATAGTTAACCTTCTATAGGGCAAGTGACTAGCTCCTCAGATGGGTTTATTCAAATTGTATTCAAATATTACACTATTATCATTTGAGGTTCAAAGATGTAAATAGCAAATTTAATTTTTTTTAAAAAATAAATTTGTGGTCCTAAATGCCATCATATACAACCTCATAATATACAATCTCTTGGTTTGTGCTAAAGGTGAATCATGGGGTGTACTTAGTTTTTCATAGGACTGTATATATATATATATATATATATATATACCTTTCTCTGTATAATATGAATAATACTGCATATCAATATAATTACATAACAGAAGACTGTTTTGCACAGAAAAAAGTACTTTAGATACTTCTGTCCATTCTTAATTTTTTTAAAATGCCAAAATTTCCATGTTGATGCTTAAAAGACTGAATTTTACTTCTGCCAGTGAAAGCTTGCACAGCACTACATATGCAAATTAGCCTTTTTTTTAAACCTTCTTAACCCTCTTTACCTTTCCACTTGGCTTACCTGAGGACTTTCTTGGGACCAAGACACTGAAAGTCAGCGCTCACAGAGTACAGGCCTTGAAATGTGGCCTTCACGCTCAGTGAGCCAAACACATCTTTGGGGCTTATCCTGTAAAGGTCAAAGGTGACTCGAGCTATGTCTTTCCCAGTACGTGGCTTGTTGTGGTCTTGAGCTTTGGGCACAATTGCACCCTGAGGGGCATCAGAGAGACAAAAAAAAAAGTCACCTAGAGACAAAAAAACAGACCCAAACCCAGACACAGAGAATCTGTATTAAGACAGCTTCTGTGGTTAAATCTACTGTACCTGTTGTGGTCTCCATGTCTGTCCAGGCTCCAGGGCCATGAGCATCACGTTGTCTGGTAGGGTCATGAGGAACTCTTCGGAGTCTACTTCTGTACCATCCTCCTCACAAACCAGAGCGAGAGACACCGCGGAGAGCGAGAGCAGCAAAGCCTGGCACACCTGTCAGTATGAGGACAATAAGCCCACAGCTATATACTAAGTATATTTACTTCCCAGTTGTAAAAAAAACAATTCTGAATACCATTAAAAAATAGTTTAATAGCATTAAATAATAATTTAACATGATCTGGATTTCCATGCCATCTTAAGGACGTTTTTTTTTTTAAGAGCAGTAGCCTTTATTAATGCTTAATGATCATTGGTTATACATAGTTATTTTACAAACCACTTTTTATGGCACCGGATTAGCAGAAATTCAGTGAAATGGAAAAAGGTATTTGGAATCAATTCATCTGATCAGCCTCTAGATGTAGCTGCTGCACACACAGCTGATAATCAGCTGCTGTTTGGATTCATGACCTCATCTGATCCTATACAAAAATCATGAAGGATGACGCGTTTTTAGATGATGTCACAGCTTTGAGGTAATGAAATATCTTCTACTATGTAAGATGTTTTAATGCACTTTAATCACCATAATTACCCCCCCCCTTAATTAAGTTCATATTTTTAAAAGCTCCTTCCTCTAATTCATTTTAGATGTAACACATTTAATACATTTCTCGACAATTCAAATAAATTTCTACATATTTAGCTGAAAATAGTTTCACCCTAATGGGAACCTTTTCTTTTCCCCGCTCACACTCACCCTCTCCTTCAGCTCCTCCAGGGTCCCCGCTGTGATGCCCTTCCTGGTGTCCCTGTTGTGACAGCACACCCTGAAAGGTCTCTGTGCTGGGGACCACACTCGCTTGGTTACAGATCTGAGGACAGACGAGACAAAAAAAAAGTTGAATCAAATGAATTAATCGGTCTGTTTAACAAATGTTTGACTTTTATCTGCTTGGATTCGCAGCAGGAAACCTATTTGTTCTTCAAGTGTTCCAGTAGATTATAACACATTGATTTTACCCAAACATGACCCCTAATCTGAAACAACTGAATGGCATTCAGCCATCTTTAGTACTGTTATTAACACAAGTACCTTCACTTACTCGCATAAGTCAAACTGTCCTGTGAGAAGGGATTCAATGGATAAAGCTTTTTTAATCCTTATCCAGTGGAGCCCTTTTTCCCATATAATTCTTCTCCTGTCCGGGGTGTAGCCCGCCTCTCGCCCCGTGGCAGCTGGGATAGGCTCCATGTCTGTTTCAAGGTTCTGGCAGCAGCAGGGTACTGCCTGACATCACAGCTCAGCACCAATAGATCAAAACTCATTTGTCACCTACTTGATAAATGAAGACGTGGTAGCCATGCTCGTCAGTTTCTTCTCCTCTCTTCTCACAGGCTGATGTGTTGTGGGCTGTTTTGGTGTCACAAGCTGTATTAGTGTCCGTGCTGCTCGTGTTTGACCCAGCCGCTGGACTTTGCCCCGGACATGGTGATAATTCAGATACAGACCAGAACAGGGCAAAGTTCGTATTGATTGTGTTTGACTCAGGCATACCTTCCTTCATCCAAAAAGCTGAATAATTACATGCACAGCTCATAACCTATAGGTTGTTTCTGATTTGTGCATCTGAGTTTTGTATTTTAGAAATGAACATAAACAGTTTTGTAGGAAGCTTCAACATTGCTTTCTTTTAATAATTATTACCGCCATATTAATTCAGTGGGGCATTACCTTGTTATCAGTGGTGTCTGACCAACTGCAGGCTGTATAATGGAGATTGTTTTATCTTGTAGGACCAAACTGCAGTGTGCTCTAACCTTTTTATAACTCATGGCTGGCATATTTAAGTTGCAGTGAAAAAGTATTTGCCCCCTTCCTGATTTCATATTTTTGCACATATTTGTCATGTTCACTTGTTTCAGATCGTCAAACAAATTTGAATATTAAACAAAGATTCTACAAATGCATTTTTTTTAAATTTAAAACTAACACAGCATTTCATGCTGAGAACATCAGACCAACAGTCAAACATGGTGGTGGTGGTGGTGTGATGGTCGGGGGCTGCTTTGTTGCTTCAGGACGACTTACTGTAATTGATGGAACCATGTATTCTGTTCTCTAACAGAAAATCCTGAAGGATTATGTCCAGCCATCAATTCGTGAAGCTCAAGAGCACTTGGGTTATTCAGCAGGAGAGTGATCCATAACACAGCAGCAAGTCCACCTCTGAATGACTCAAAAAATCAAAGTCAAGGTTTTGGAGTGACCCAGGCAAAGTCTGGACTTAAATCAGACTGAGATGTTTTGACCTTAAACAGTCCGTCATGCTCGAAAATCCTCCATGGTGGCTGAATTAAAAATAATTGTGGAAAGAAGAGTGGGCCAAAATTCATCCACAATCATGTGAAAGACTCACTGCCAGTCATCACAAAGGATGGCACAACCACTTATGAGGTTTAGGGGCAATTAGTTTTCCCACACATGGCCACATAGGTTTGCATAGGAAATCATCATTTAAAAACCGCATTTTGTATTTATCTGAGTTATCATTGACTAATAGTAGATTTTGTTTGATGACCTGAAACTAAGAAATCAGGAACGAGGCAAATAGTTTGACGGCACTGTAAGACATATCTTGAAAGATAATCCTGTGATCTTGTTACTTTTTGGCACTAGAGATATGAACTCATTAGTTTTTGTTCTTTTTAAACCTGTATTACACATTTTATTTCTAAATTAGTCTTTTCTCACATTCTGCACGTAATTTCGCCTCAACTAATATATCTTTTTAATTTCTATTTGCCTCTTTTCCCGCTAAGTATTTCCATATAATAATAATAATGAAGCGTCGGCTGGCGGGTAACGTCAGTGCGTCATATCCTGGAAACAAGATTGGGTGCGCTTGTTTAAGAGATTTTACCATACGCCGGGGCGGAGTATTGTGTTTTGTATTCATAATCTTGAAGCATCGCCCATTCGGCACAGTCCTATGAACAATACGAGCGACTGTAAGCCTGTCAGTGAACGCGGGAGGATGAGAGGGTAAACTTTTAACGGACCTGAACTAGTTTTGTTTGTGTCGGCTGAACAACTTGTTTAACAATACGTGACCAAACAGAACTGGGGCTAGTATGTGTTATTTGAGCAGCTTTTCCTAAATAAGCTCGCCAGCATACAGTGTTAGTGTCCGTGCTGTTTTGACTCTAAGTTGCTAAGCTAAAGTGAATCTGTTAACGTCAGCTTTTGGACAGGTCTCCTTAACTTTAGGGTCAGTGAAATGGACACAAGGAAACCAAAGGGAAACGGTGAGTGTTACGTTTAAACGAAGGTACGATGTAGCATCTGCCACTATCACCGTGTGTTATTGTCGGGAACTCATGCAAATATGCTTGAGTAGGCACTGATGCCTGTTTTTGTTTCCTGTGCAGATGCCAGCCTTCCTTTCGCTGCTCTCCAGCTGCTCGCCCCGCCTGTACGCCTGGTGTCTGCAGCCCTATGGAAGGTCCTGAAGCAGAGGGATGTGCTGCAGTATGGAGTTGTGGAGGAATTTGTGACATCTGCTTGTGAGGCTGTGCCAGGGTTGCTCACTGTGAGACACCAGGGCAAGCTGGCAGTGGGGCTGAGAGCAAGAGTAAGTATTACAGGAGAAGGTAAATCAAAGTTAGATGGGTGCTGATTATGATGCTTGAACACTGTACTGCCTTCTCTGTGTGTGTGTGTGTTTGTGTGTGTCAGAGAATGGCACAATCCCCGTCTCCACATCCACAGATATAGCACTTGAGTTTGCGTGTTTAGGGCTTGAAAAAGTATTTTTTTTAAAAAAAAGAAAGAAATGGGTCACACCATCCTATCTCCATTGCTGGAAACCACATCTTTGATCATGAAAAAAGCATGAATTCACTGGCTGTACATTTAATGTTTTGCTTAATAGTCCCTCCTTTTGACATTACAGTGTTTCTGTTTAAACATTTTAATTGAGCCAAAACTGTGGTTATATTTGGCCCTAAAAATCTTGAAACATTGTGTCTAACCAGATACTTACTCTGGATGGCATTACCTTGGCCTCCTTCTCCTCCTCCTTTATAGTTAGAGCTGGATCAGGTGACCTGAACCCTCTCTTAGGTATGCTGCAGTAGGTCTAGGCTGCTGCTGGAGTTAACTGTGATGCACTGAGCACTTCCTTTCCACTCACCTCTTTTTACTCCCCATGTGTTTATGTACCACTGCAGCACATCATTACATTTTTGTCTTCTCTCTCCTTTAGTCAGTGTTTTGTCTTGCCTCTGTATGCTCTCTTTCTTTTAGCTTCTCTTTCATAACCAGTCGTGGCAGATGGCTGCCCCTCCCTGAACCTGGTTCTGATGGAGGTTTCTTGTTAAAAGCGAGTTTTTCCTTCCCACCTTTGCAAAGAGCTGCTAACACGGGGTTGCTTGATTGCTGGGATGTTCTCCAGAGTACTGTAGGGTTGTTACCTACAGTATAAAGATGACTGTTGTGAATTGGCACTATATAAGTAAACATTAATTGAATTTAGCCCAATGGAGCAAGCCATCAACATACACTATATGGAAAAAAGTCCACATCCAAAACGATAAACAATTTCTATCTAAAGAATTTCAAGATCAAAAGAAACAAACCAAAACACAGAAACATGTCTCCCTAATGTAAACATAAGAAAACTGCTCCAAAAAAGGCAGCTCACCCCTACCAGCTCCTTCAGACTTAAACACAAAGCACACTGCCAGCGCTGCAGGTGGACACAGGTGTGGCTGGTTAAAATGTGGCAAGGTGAATGAATCTCAGATTGCTTCCATCTTGTTTCTTTATGTGGGATGTTGTGTTGTTTTTTTTATCGGGATTAGCATGTCTACATACCATGGAAATCTACCTGTCTTTTAATTTTAACTAATGAAAAAAGTAAAGCTATAATAACTGAGAATCATAACCAGGTAGCTGCACATAGCAATTAGCACACACTCATTCACTCACACCATGCACACTTTTTCATAAAGGAAAGAAAAACACAGGTTATAAAATGACAGAAATACGACGGCGGTCCTAACAGAGGTCATGAGATCGGAGGTGGGGACTGTACCCTTCACCTCTCAGTAGACAGATGTTCATTACCTCGTGTATTTTTAACAACGCTCACCTTCTTTTCAGTTGATCTTGGAGTTGTGCAGTACACAGACTGACGGTGAGGTGATCAACAAACATCTGAAAAGGGTTTGTGTTCCTGCTGGACCTTCTTCGGTAAGTGGCACCACAAATCACACAATCAACTTTTATTCCAAACAACATTTCTATCAGAAGAAAATGCTGCTTATTTTCCTCAGTTTTGTTCATTAAAACTGTTCATTAGAACAAAAACATCATATTCTTCATGTTCCATTGATTTATTTCAGTCACCAACTATAAAACATGGAGCTGATTACAGAATAAATATTTCTCAGTTGAACCTAAACTATTTAGGGAACAGCTTTCAGTGTGTTTCAGCACAGTACTTGAAGCTGCATACTTAAATTGTGATGCAAGTATCATGTTTTACACATATTCAAAAAGATAACATGTCATTATTGTGTCCCAATGTGGATTTTATATTAATGCACTCTTAGGACTATTTTTTTTAAATACTTCAGGGCATAGCAAAAGATTGCCTGATAGGGGAAAAATGTAATTTCTTCTCTTTTGATTCGCAGAAGAAGGATGTGAAACTAATGAGAACAGTCAGAGATTTCCACTCTTTGATTCGCATGTTCTTCACAGAACCAGCAGTTAGAGAGAAGTTCTTCAAGGTGAGCACTTCGCCTCTTAAAGACACTAGCAGCTCCAACTGCTGATTTTAAGCAGTTTAATTGATGTTTGCTGGTTTCTATTTTATGCTCTCTCCTGACAGGAAGTGTTTCCTGTGGATTATGGAGCAACGTTTGACCAGGAGCTGGAGAAGCTCCTGTGGGAGTTTTTGGTTCGATTGGACCAGCTGCTTCCAGTTCCCAACCTAGCTCAGGTAATGAGTGCTTTCGAGAAGAGCTGCTATTTTCACTGTTAGATCTGGTTTGTTCCTCCTATTGTTGTTTCTTTCATGAATGAAAGAGTTTATCTAACATTTGGATTTTACTACAAACAAGGAACCTGTTCATTTTATTTTTCGCAGACCGTGGCGTGGCTCAGCGACGCCCCCACTGTCCTGGAGGAGTGTGCGCGGGCGGCCACGCAGCCCCAGCTTCTGAAGATTTTACTTCAGCATGAAGCCTGTCTGGGTCACCTGCAGTCAGCAGGTTGAATAAGATAACATCTTAGCAATGACGACTGTGACTGGAAGGCTGAGTGTCAGTTCATGACGATGTTCTCTGCTTTTTGCAGCATCACTACCGCAGAATATGGGAGACTCCATCCTGGCTTCACTTTCTCTGCCGCCGTCTGGAAGAGTCCCGTCGGATCAGCTGAAGTCGTCAGTGGACAAGTCCGACAGCTCCGAGCCAGCAAAAAAAACTTCATTTATCACACCTGTTATTGGCCTGATATCTAATGAAGACGTCCCAGTCATGAACTCTGGCCGTAAAAGAACACAGAGAAGTGACGGTCTAGCCAGCGATGCTACGGACGAGCACCTGAACTCAAAATTCACCTCAGTGAAAACGAGGCAAAATCCCAAAAAGGGTGGAGTGAAAGAAGGCAGAGAGGAGCTGGAGCAGGAGAGGGGCACCTTAAGCCGAAGCAGTGGAGTGAAGCGCAAGAAATCTGACAGAGAAAGTGACGAGGAGGAAGAGGAAGTTTTAGGTTTAAAGAGACCTGCGGAAAACAGGACGGAAGATCGAGCAGAAACTATAAGAAAAGAAGGGTGTAGCAGGGAAGTCCTGACAGCCCGTATGAGAGAGCTGGGTCTTAAATCGCTCCATCTTCCTGAAGATCAACACCTCTGCTCTGTTTTTGCCTCCTGTCTGAGCAAGCAGCCCAGAGTTGTCATCGAAAAAATGTCAGATGCTTCTCTCAGTGGCAACGAGTCCGACACAGGAGGAAAATCCCCTTATAAGCCTCAAAACAAGGAGAAGGGGAAGTCGCCAGCCAAAGCGCCGACACAGAGACGAACAAGCAGCAGTCTAACGTCGGACACGGAGTTTCCTGGCTTACATGATAAAGAGTAAGGGACTAAAGTGCATAGCAGCAATACACCAAGCCTGGGGTTTGTGTGAATGAATATATTGGTTAAGTTATGGCTGTGTATTTGTTTCAGAACACCTTTGAAATAAAAGTGAAGTTGTAGGTTATGGTTTAAACTATAAATACAATAAAAACATCTGATTTAGTTTCATATTTCTGGTTTCTTTTGTCTGTGAGATATAAGTGCAGCAAACTAAGCAGATCAGCTCGAACGTCCCCCGTCAGTCACCAGTTAACAGCTCCTGTTGTTTCCCCTCAACAGAAATCATCCAGTACTGCAGAGCGTGAGCAGCTCTCCCTCTCAGCAGCGCAGTAACACAGGTGACTGAACACAGGAAAGTGAATGCAGGTCATAAAAGCTGTGTGATCGCCCGCACCACAGGTTTGAGCTTATCCGCGTTTACTTTTATGTTTAGAGGTGCCGGGCGTTCCAGGAGAAGCTGACGACTATGTAGCTGATTCAGAGGACGAGGCGACGAAGAACTTCAAAGTCAGAGTATGTACGCTCACTTAAATGTCACTTTCAGACATACTATAACTGCTCCCTCTAACAAACTAAACCGTCTCCCCAGCTGTTTATGAAACGCTACTACAAGACCAAACACGGCACATACGTCCCCACCCTGAGGGAGTTCTGGAAGCCTGCGATGACCCAGCGCCACTTACTGTCTGCTGCCAATAAACGGAGGTGATGAGATGGGCTTTCCTCCACCAGCTTAATCAACAGAAAAGTCTTGTTTTTTTTTTTAATGCTATTCTGACTAAAGGACATTTTTATCTTCCCATTTGCTTGAATTATACCCAATTCAGGCTGATTAAAACTTGAATATGTGGTTTGACATCATTTAAAATATACCTCTGCTTACAGGCAACGCCATACAGTTTTTAAATGTTTTCTTTGTCATTTTAGATTGTCTGTTACAAATATGTAATATTTTTAACCTGAAATATGTAATATTTTAAGCCAACAGGGTTTGTGACATTGTGTATGTGTTTTGTATGAAATTGCTGCTTTAAATGAAATGCAAAATAAAAGGTGTGATTGGATCATAGTGGTGCACAGTTTGGTTCATCGATGAAGGCAAAAGCTCTCAAAAAACTCATCAACTACTGTGTCTGATATTATTTTATTAGGACTTCCACAGCTTGTCATGAATGTGTTTATGTACTGAAATATTTTATCTGAAAGCTGCTGCAGTTGAAATCTACATTTTTTAGAAATATCAGATTTTCATTAGAAAACTTCAGAGCTATTCATAGCAAAAAAAAAAAAATCAACCTGTAAACTCAGAAACCCAAATAACTTCAGGTGCCTCAATATACTGGCTTACATACAATACAGCTTGTTATTAAGCTTAATTCTGGCTGATCTTTGCCAGCACTTCTGAAAAACAGAAACAGTCAAAATCTAATCGAACACAATCTTCAGAGTCGACAGGCCATCCCTCCGGTCACCGTGATGGTCTCCCCGGTGATGTAGGACGCCTCCTCGGAGCACAAGAACGCAATCACTCCTCCGATTTCCGCCGGCTGTCCGATTCTGAAGGCGAGACACATTTAAACCGTCTAATCCCGGACTGGGAAAATTAACAACAAGCTTCCCTGTTAGTATGAACTTCACCTTTTAATGCTAAGCTGCTTTTTTATCTCATCCACGGCGCCTTCATTCTGCCATAACTGTAACAAAAAAAGGTTTATTATAAAGACCACATCATCAATAAGAGAAAACATGACTGAAATGCAACAAAAGGCACATTTTAAAACGCAGGATTTCTGAGTGTGTGCCCTCACCATGGAGCTGAAGCGGGTCTTGATTATTCCAGGGGCCACGCAGTTCACTCTTATGTTACTCTGAGCCAGCTCAGGGGCCAGCGCCCGGGTTAGACCCAGCAAGGCCGTCTTACTTACGCTGTAAGGACCCAAACCCTGGAAAGGAGACGCCACATGAGGAGTTGGGTTTGCAGGTTTTATGTCTCACTGGCTTTCATGATATTCTGGTGTACATATCCCATTATTAGCTACTTTCAGCTGCACCTTCCTGACACAACCCTCAAGGGGTGTGTGTGTCTCTTCCTGGAATTGAACCGGGGATCCTTCACGTGTTGGCAAATGTGTAAACCACTACACCATGGTGCACAGCTCACACATTCCTGACACACCCCACTTCAGAAGCCATAAATGCTTATGGTCCACGCCTTAAAATTTTTTATCATCATATATAAGCATCTAAAATGCATTCAGATTGCTGCATGGCGACTCAGACACCAGCATCTACTAATGTCAACAGAAGCTCTTTTGGCAACTTTCAGATTTCTTGTTAATTCAGCAAATCTGCGCCATTTTTTGTCTAATAAATGCATTATGCTGCCATAATCTTCAGCTTAGCTTCACTCCATATTTTTTCCCCTGGTAGTCCACCCATGCACCTCAATTTGAGAACTCGTCATCTAGTTCCACTACCTATGGAAGCTTGTTTCCAAAGGTAATGGGGAGGAAAACAAAAACAAAAAACATTTGTTGCCATCCCCAAGTAAGCATTTGGGGTTATTATCTTAAAGGCAAAATAACTTGAAATTTAGAGTTATTAAGTTGAAATTTTGACTTTCTTCCATTTATCCAATTCAGGGTCGCAAGGGGGCTGGAGCCTATCCCAGCTGCCGTGGGGTGAGAGGCAGGGTACACTCGGTACAGGTCACCAGCCTGCTGCAGGGCTAACACAGGGAGACAGACAACCACTCACACTCACGCCTGTGGGCAATTTAGAATCACCAATGAACCTAACCCCACTAACTGCATGTCTTTGGACTGTGGGAGGATGCCGGGGTACCCGGAGAGAACCCACACAGACACGGGGAGAACATGCAAACTCCACACAGAAAGGCCAGATGGTGGATTCAAACCCAGAACCTTCTTGCAGTGAGGCAACAGTGCTAACCGCTGCACCACCGTGCTCCCTTAGGTTAGGTTGAATGTGCTTATGGATGGCAAACAATGTTTTTTTTCCCCCCAGTGGCAGAAACAAGCTTCCATATTTACCTGGCCAGGACTGAATTTTTAAAGGCATTTAGTTCAAGTACAGACTCATTAGTCCTTGAATCACACCGAATGATCCTCAGTTTAAAAGGACAGAAACACTAGATTAAGGTGAGAAAGCAGCTCTCTGACCCCATGATGAGAATCAGTCACAACACCAAACAAATTCCTGTTCAGAGTGGAGAAATTTCCTCACTGACCTGCATTGGTTGGTATCCAGCCACAGATGACACAAATATTACATTTCCACCTCTGGAAGATTAACACAGACACGCGAAAGCAGTTATAAATATTAGAGCAGGCAGTTTTATAGCCGGTCCTGTGGGTGTCATCATCTTTCAGTTTGTCACTCACCCCCTCTTCTCTATATGAGGCACCACCACCTTGGCCATGAGGAAGGCTGATTTTACATTTACACCCAGGATCTAAAAAAAAAAAAAAAAAAAAAGAAAAGTAGAAACGATGACAGTGAATACTTTAAATAGCAGAATGATATCATGAATTATCATAAACAGAAGAGACTAAAGCCACAGGCTCATCAAAAACACATGTTGTGTTTATGCTTATTATGATCACACATTAGTGCCGCTGTATCCAGAGGGGAAAAAAGCAAGATTCCAGGAAAAAAAACTTTTACATTTCCTTGATTTTTTTAAAAAAAAGGTTAAAAATATGTTTGTTATAGATCAAACTAAACTCCACAGACGCTGCCAGTTGCCGTGGTAATGACCTAATGGACTGTACTTGGCCCAGAATCATTATTTTATCCTAAGTGTCAAGACCGTGAGGGAACAATGCAGTGATTTGGGCCAGTTCATGGATGGGGTGACAGTTTTTGTGCATCACACTTGTGGTGTGCATATTGTGACGAAGCTGATCCAACCTTGCAAAATGAAGTAAAAGGGGTCCTCGACAAAAACAACAACAACAACAAAAAGCCAAAACATTTGAGTTTCTGTCGTAACTGTGAGGCTTTAATCTCAGCATTTATTCAGGCTTTCTTTGCAAATCTATGACTTTATAATTGTGCATACTTGTGAGTTCTTTCAGCTGCTCTAATCTGTTCTGTTCTGTTCTAATCTTGTCCATTCTGGCCACGCCCAATGAAAATCTATACATCTTCGAGTCTGCCACCTCCAGCTTGGGCTCCTGTCTTTTTGTTAGTGCCATGTACCACTTCAATCAGGACTTTTTTAAATATTCAGTTTCTGGTGCCTGCTCCCTTTAAGGTCGCCACACACACACACATCATCCACCCCCTTCCTGACAGACACACTCCCCATTTATCCAGGCTTGGGACCAGCACGAGGAGTACACTGGCTTAACCTTGTCTCTTTTTTTCCCTTCTTTTCATTTGACCCAAAAAGGCCCTACAGGGGCAGTCATAGTTCATAAATGTGAAATGCGGGGCCTCATCTTTTGTACGTACCTTATCCCAGACCTCCTCGGTTGAGTCCATGATGTTTCCAAAGAAAGGGTTGACTGCTGCGTTGGACACCAGGATATCAATGCCCCCAAACCGATCCAGAGTCTGTTCCAAACACAGTGTGAAAAACTCATTCCTGCTGTTACAGACTGCGCAATAAAACAGACCTGAGGCAAATGAGTAGAGGAAACTTTGATAGATACGGTCGGGTGCTTCATCTCGCAATAAACTGCTGCTGATGTGAACCATGCTTTGCACAAAAGATGAAGAAGCTGGAAATGTCATGTCAGAGAGTGTAGATACTGATCAGCAGTCACAAGCAGATAAACTGTCTAAAAATCAAAGAATTTCAGTTCTGTGGCCACTAAAAAAATTAGCGTCCAGCTACAACGAGTTCAAAAGTACGCCACTGAATACTAAATGCAGTTAAATGAAAGGAGCTCAGAGTAATAGCTAATGGCTTAAAGGAGTCACTGGAGCTGGTTAACATCTGTCTTAATGAGTCTACCATGCAGGCATGTTTTACGTGGCAGGACTCCACAGAGGAAGCCGCAGCCCACCAAAAAAAAAAAAAAACCTCCACTGAAGTTTTCCACAGAGCACCTTAAAAGTCACACAGTGCTTCTGGGAAATGATTGCGGTCTGATGAATTGTTTGAGTTGCTCATGAACAGCTGAGTGACGCAACACGACAGTGACCCTAACCTTAAAATTAAAGCTACTACACACTAAGAAAATCTGCTTTACCGTAACCCAACAGTTACCGTTGAATGACATCACAAGAGGGGACCAGACGTCTTAATGTGGCTGAGCTGAAGCCCAATGTCCCTCCTGAGCACGTGCAGCTACAGAAAGTGCTTTAGGCAACCACCAAACCACCAAAAGCGGTTCAGCTAATGGTTCCCACTTACTTTTTCCACCAGCACTGAGGATGATGAAAGGGGACTTTTTGCTCATAGCAACATGGTTTCAAATAATGACATCAGCATATGTAGAAGTACTCACTGTGAGCCAAAAGCTCGGCTCAGACTGCTCTAAATGCTCAGCTTCAGACAGTTCGTTCTGCTCTTGGCTCTCTATGATGTCAGTGAGAGAGCAGACATCCTTAACATGGTCATCTCAGGCACATGGCTCTGGCTGTGAACACCCCCACCCCTACTGTTCATACTGCAGTTTATGAGGGGCAGCCAATCAGATGAAAGCTGACTTACAGCAGCAAACAGTATATGGGCGGGTTCTTATAGAGCACTGAGCGCTCAAAGCGGTTTCTGCTACAAGTCTGATGCACCCAATCACACATTCATACAAACAATTATTTTATCAGCTCACTTGCTTAGACAAGACCATAAGAGCGGCTTCAGTTCTTCAGAAAGAGTCTACATTAGCAAAGGGCTGTGTGTAAAGGAGCGACAGAGATTCTTCAAGACGTCTAAAAGACGGTTTTCTGCCAATCGTGCACAGCAGTACTTTCAGTGTTCATGTTATAGCAGCACGACTCCGCTCTTCACACTTATCCTGGCAGAAGTGAGCAGCAATTAAGGTAGAACGACAGCCAAATTTGACCTCATTGCCTATTAGTTATCTATTTCCTACACAGAAAAAGAGGGAAACTCTAACTGGAAGCGTTCTTGTTGCTGACAGGCCAGAAGAAGGTGGCAGTAAGAGACTTCAGATTCACACAAAACACTGTAAAAACACATTTTCACAATATGGAAACTTTAAGTGAAACTACGTTGAATAAATGGGACTTTTACGGATATCAAAGGGGATTAGGCTCAACTTTATTCCACTAAAATCCAGCGTGGATCCCTTTGTCATTGTTAATGATTAATAAAAACTGGGCTGCACTCAGTACAAGTTAAATAATTATTTTTGAACTGTGATGCAACACTAACAGAGTCCAAGAATGAAAGAATAATAACCTATTTAGAAATGAGCACCCATTCAATAGGTGCGCTATAATAAAGTGCCAAAGACTGGTCTTGCATAGTTTTTGTGCTGCTGTAATACCTCTGGGAACTGCTGAGAACGAGGGGCAGTTTCCTACCATTTGAACCAGTTTTTCTCTCTCTTCTCCCTTGCTGACATTACAGGTAGTTCCAATCACTTGAATGCTCTGGCTCTGCAGCAGTGCCACAGCGTTGTCTACGTTGGCCTGCCGCCGGCTGCTCACGACCACATGGGCCCCTCTTTTTCCCAGAGCCTGAGCCGCAGCCAGACCGATTCTGAGCAGGGGGAGAGGAGAAGGATTTCTGCATTGCTTTAGCCCCATTACAGCTGCAATTACCATCATTCATGTACCGAGTTTGAGAAACAAGCATTTTAGAATATACAAAATCCTAGTCAACAAGCATGAGCTAAGGCTGGTTATTTTCCTCCACTCATTAGTGATTTGTCATAAATGCAGACAGATGATTGCCACAGTCCGTTTGGTTTATTCCAGGGGAGCACAAACAATTAGGAGTCACGTCATTCTTACCCATCTGTGGAAGCAGTGACTATGGCTACTTTGCCGGCAAGACTGCTTTGAGACATACTTCTCTGGCCAGCTACAGAATTGGTCCTAAGGCACCTGAATACACTCCTCAGCATCACCTGTCGACAGAGAGCAGGCACGGATATGGTTTCTGCGCGAAGACCAGTTAAGTAGGTCAGAGGGCATGCAAATTTTGCTGAATTCTCATTTCAAGTTTATTGTCACCCGCAGAGTCGAACATTGTATACAACAGTGCAGCTGTGCAAATGCGATGAAGAAGATTGTCTCACCCTGCAGTGCATGCAAAACTCAACACGAAGATTTACAGAGGAAGAATTTAATAAAAGACTCTCAAAGATCTTTGACTACTGACGATTCATGTGTCGCTACAGTGGTTATTTTCCGGGTAAATGTTCTCCTGTCAAAATAAAAGCCCACAGGTAAGTCTTCGCTGACACTTCGCCGCCCGCATTTTATATAAAAGTGCCTCAACCGTGTTCATCATCACATCATAATTATAATACTGATAATACAATGCCATGTCCTTTTATTATACTTTGTAGATTTTCTATGGCACCCAAGCAGTAGTAGCCAACAGGATACGTTATTTTTCACTATTTAAAGCTTGGTTATCTAGTTTACAACCGGACTTAAATGCAACCCAGAAGAACGAGCCAATCAGATGCGCTGTATATTCGGGTCCACGGCTAGCTGGGCGATTTCACGCACATCAGGATTGGTGTAAACGCTGGTATTCACTTTCACGTGTTACTTGTAGATCAGCGAAATGTCCCCCCGACCTCTGAATGGGGCGGAGATAATTTTGTTGTCATCGAAGATGATTGAACGGCGATGACCGCAAATTTTCACGCATGAAAAGAAGGGATTTACGTATCCGTAGACTGTACGCCGATGGGAAGTTTATCGGCTATAAGAAAAGAGAAAGGTAATCATTTTTATGGCGGCCCTGCGTGCTAACGTTGTTTGGTAAATAAGTCTGCTTTGGCTGCTTTATCCGGCGGTGCCATTGTTGTTTTGAACTAAACCAGCTAGCGCAGCGTTAGCTCGCGTTTCCCACTTGGCTGGTGTTCAGTGGCTAGGCCGCGGCTTTACTGCTATTTGCACTGGCCACTGTTCAGATGAATTATATTTTGACCTAGATAGCAGTTTCATACGCAGCTGTATGCGATATTTAGACGCCGAGTTTACGCCGCTTCTGTACGCACGATGCGAAGCTATTGCTGGCTTTCCCCGAGAGGACTGCTTTTAATGAAACGTTACGGGGCGTGGAAGGCTTAGACAGGTGTTACCTCCGCCCGCCTACCTCTCATTTTCACATGCTACTCGGAGCGTTTGGATGAAGGTTTACTGTCTCTCTCTGTTACATGTGACCGGTGAGGAAAATAAGCATTTAAAAAAAGAATTTCCATGTGGATTTTAGGAGCCGTATGAAGACGGGGGACGACGACGGAGCACCCAGACCGAGAGATGCGTCCTGAACAGAGCCAGCTGTGCCTCGGCACTGAGTGTCTCTGCCCACCAGCTTATCCGTGACAGCTGATCTCCATGGATGACCCGACTGATGTGGACACTCGAGTTATAATTTCTCGGAGACAAAGCTGATCACTTGGCAATCATGTCTGTCTCAGTGAGTACAGCAGTTCTCTTTGTACGCATGAATTTGCATGTGTTCAGATGGTGGTGGTGTCGCAATACATTGAATACTTTAAAAAGTCAAGGAATCGTTTGCTGGCCACGTTTTTACTACTTTACTACTGTGTTCTCTGTGTCCTATGTTGGGATCCTCGTACCCTCCGTTGCTGTTCAAAGGGGGTCCCACATGGCTCATTGGAGCTTGGCTGTCCCCGGGGGGTTGGTTTAGAGAATGAAAGGGGGCCTGACTCTCTGGCTTTGGGTTGGCAATTAAACCCTAAACAGCAAGGGACAGATGTGCCTCTCATCCCCTCCCCCCCTCTCTCATCCCGCTCATTACCATTAAGCTCTTGTGTCCATTTGATCATTGATCCTCCCTGACTGTGTCCCTCTTTCTCCCTTCCTCATGATTACTCACACAGCTGTGAATTTTGATGTTGGCTTTTACATTTTCCATCTTTTTTTTTTTTTTGTTCACTAATCCTCCCCATGCTCCCCCTCCCGGTCTTTCACACAGACATTTAACGAGATCTTCCCTATTCACTCCCTTTCACTCTCCATTCAGCATAGAAACAATCAACCTTTTTATACTCCTCATTGGCACTGCCACGTCAATGTCCTTGTTTGTTTGTGGTGTGCAGAGAGTGTGAATTCAGGCTGTTGATTAAATTGTGCTTTCATATGGCCATTTGAGTTGGGTTTTTTTGTTTTGTTTTTTTTATGCTGATCATTTCTGCTCTCTTCTTTTCCTCCTTCACAGACGGTATTGGCGAAGGCGCTGTTTGACAACACGGCAGAAAGCCCAGAAGAGCTGGCTTTCCGGAAGGGCGACATCCTGATGGTTCTTGAACAGGAGCAGAGCGGTGGGCCTGGGTGGTGGCTCTGCTCACTGCATGGAAGACAGGGAATTGCGCCCGCTAATCGCCTTCGACTTCTTCAGACCGCCCCACCACCTGGCTCAGACCCCCGTCGTGGCTCCAACGAAGACTCGGTCTACCTGTCGCCTAGTGGCCCTCTGGCTCGGACTGCAGATGATGTCGATGGAGTTTATCGCTCCCCGCCAGCGGCGGGCGAGGGACGGGGAGGGGGAGCGGCGTCGAGACCTGGGGAGCTACGCAGAGTTGAGGGCGGGCGGCCACGCTCGCACTCTAGCTCAGGCACCCGGCCCAGACCTGACTGGGATATTGGGATGGCGGGGCGTCCACGCTCACCCTCTTTGAGGGGACGAGGCACAGACATGACAGGAGCAGTTTATCAGAGTCCGGTGAGTGCTGCACCTGCAGCAGCTCAGCATGTAAGGCAGCCAGGTGCTCACTTGGCTTCAGAGTCTGTGTATCTTTCACCCACTGGAGTGCCAAGAGCGGCTGATGAAGCAGAGGACACATATCTTGTTCCTAGAGAAACACTAACAACGGGACCCTCGGACGACTGTTATTTGGTGCCCAAAGGTACACCTCTTGCAAGTGATGATGTTTACCAATCCCCAACAGGAGGAGCTGTAGCCAATGCTTTTTGCTCTAATGGGCCATTGCTATCGAGTGGAACTACAGGTACACCCCAGTCACAAGTGAACCAGGACACACCTGGGATGTACCAATCACCCACCTCTGTGGGAGTAAGCCTTCAGAGGACTCCAGCAACAATTCTGGCCCACCATTACCCACCTCAGATATCCTCTGTTCAAGCGTCTCCTCGAGCCATACTCAAGGGAGTTTCACCGACCCCTGCTGCTGCCAGGGGCAAACCTGGCCTGGCCTCTCACCGGGGGTCCCCTTTGCTGATCAGAGCCGGGCAGGTCAGGGCTCCTGGATCACCAAATTTTGCCCGCAAACCACCTCCCCCAGCACCTCCAGTGAGGAGCGTTACCAGGAAGGACGTACATCAAGCAGCACCGCCTTCAGCTGACTCTAACTCTGTCCCCAAATCTGCTGCTCAGCCGACTTCTGCAAGCCTGCAGAAAGAAGAGGACAAACAGAGGGCAGCCCCCCAGGGAAAGGAGGAAAGAATGAGTAATGGGCTGGAGAAGAGCAGCAGTGTGCAGAATCAAAAGAGAGAAAATCAGGATTATTCAGATCCCGTGGACGATCAGGTATGTGGCGATTACACTTAAAAGCACACGGTTGTTTTGTCTAGTTCTTCAGTATTCATTAATTAAGAATAAAGTTATTATCTGTTACCAGCGCAGGGTTTTCCTGGTTCAGTTTGGGCCTAAGGTGGTTATAGAGTTGACAAGGCTGCGTACAGTGAAGGCAGTGAGCCTGTGTTTTGTATTTGATAAATACAAACGTGAATCATCTGTGAGACAAATGAAACCCCAATTAATGAAACTGGTTAAAACGCATATATATTTTTAAAGTATTTGTGTTTTTCCTTTGGTTCTTTGGCCAAAATTTTCTCTGTAGGGGAAAAAAAAAAACCCTGCAGGGTTTGTTTGGGGGGTGGGGACATTTTTAGTGGTACGTTAAACAGGTTGGGTTGACAAATTGTTGTCCTGTATGTTGCTTTCCTTTTGGGTGAGACTAAAAATGTTGGTGGCCAACAGAGATTAAAAATATTTTTAGTGAGTGTCTATTTTTTTTTCAAAGCATGTCTTAATTTGCTCAAGCTTAAAAGGCCTGCTTATTAAATATCCAGAAATATTAGAAGAATGCATAAAAGTTGCACAACTAAGTTAACGACTGTCCTCTAACTAATTGTTTTTATGTAGTCACCCCCCCCCCCCAAACTCCAGTGTTTGAACCAGAAAAGCCTGTGCACCATGTACATGACTACCCTTTTTCACTCCTGGGTGATACTTGTTGGTCAATAAACTTTTTAAATTTACGTCACATTTATTGTGGCCAATATAGGGTTAAATTGAACATCTTTTATGAATTTCTTTTTTTATCATTTGTTGCCTTGGTAGGTATATGATACCCCTCCCAGTGGCAGGTGGCAGCATCCAGTCCCCTCTGCCCTCGGAGAAGATGACGGCATCTATGACACCCCCCGCAGTGTCCCACCGCAAGCTGACTCTGAGTCAGAGGTAAAGACTGAGCCTTGCACACGAAGCTGAATAATGGATAAATCTGTCTGAATTGGTGCCTGTTGCAGGGTATTTTGTTTGCAGCAGCTTTAATATTAACTGCTTATTTTCTGTTTCCGATTGTGAGCTGTCAGGAGACTTTATGCAGCCTCTTTGGCTTCACCGTGGAAGTTGGAAGTCGAGTGTCTTATAAGGGGTTAAATTGTTGGGAAAAGCAAAATTCACAAGCCTTTTCCTGTGGTCAGTCCATCCACCCATGTTTCTGTCACTTATCCAGGTCACATTATATACTTAATGAAACCACTAGGGAATATTTCTGCACACTTACAGGAATTACTGAAACAGTGTGATACAGTAAGAAAACAAAAAAAATCACTCATGCAGTTGCTGCTTGTTTCCCATGACTCAATCTGTGTGACATAAAAATGTATTACTGGATTATCGGGGGGGGG
>JAVDPK010000988.1:114411-125212 GCA_034780415.1 Cichlasoma orientale | reverse complement strand
TTATAACCCCCCCCCCCCCCCCAAAAAAAAAAAGGTGTATTAATTTGCTGGGAGCTGTGGGAATCTGGTTTGGTGAATGCGTGCCTACACAAGCAAAGAACAAGAGATGACTATCGTATATGCTGCCACCATTTCTTCCCACATTCCACTATTGGTCTGTCTCCCTGCCCCCCTTCAAGGCGGGGCCACACCTGTCTCTGTTTGCTGCAGGAGCCTGTCTATCCAGTACAAATGCTGCTTCTATTTTCTCCCAGTCACACCCATCTGTCAGGGCCATGCCAAGGATACACCACCACCACATCCCCGCCCCCAGTGGTCTCTGCTTTAAAGTTAACTGAAAATGTGTGCCAGCTGCTGGGTTATGTTTTCCTCCTTGCCTGCAGTTACTGTATGTGGACTGCAGGCTCACTGCTTTAAGACTTTGATCTTAATGGATACAAATGTGTGCCACGCACCACCAGTGGCCGGTAACTCTTTGCTGCGTCTGCTTACAGGATACAGATGGTTTCTCTTTACCAGTTTCACTCTGATTTTCCAGTTTACATGTGTGCGTATACTGGGTTACATTTTAGATGCCACATGCAATTGGTAGAAACTGCGTCACTGTTGCGCGACAAAAACAATTACGTGTTATTAGACAATGAATAAGCATAAGCCACGTTTGGACCAAAGAGATCAGGGAGCTACCTGGGGTACTTCCCTGCCTTCTCTGTTCATTTCTTCACATTTTTTTCCAATGTTCCTCTCTCTTTTTTTTTTTTAAAATGGGGGGTTTTAATTCATTTCACCAATCACATCTGCAACATTCAAAGTCTTGGAAAATAGTAGGAGCTGATAAAAGATCTTAAAACAGTACAAAAAAAATTTGATGGCTTTTTTCCTGCAGTATTACCTCCCATAGTCACTATAGAAACGATCTTTCTTCCCAATGATCATAACCTACACTCGTGATTTGAGTATGTCTACTTTTTTTTCCCCTCTTGCCTTGTAGGTCTATGATGTCCCCACAATCACTCTGACTAAGTCCACAGTTGATGTCCAGCCTGATGAAGCTGAAGATGAAGTCTACAGTGTCCCTACACTTCCAGGAGTCCCTCTGGGACCAGGAGAGTCCACCAGCAGCCTCTGTGGGGAGGATGTTCCTCAGGTTGGGCAGGTTTCTTGTGTTACTGGATCCGAGAAACGAGCCAGCGGCGGAGATAATAATCGCGGTGACTCTGAGCCCGATGGTGGCATCTATGACATGCCCGCTTTGACCATTGAAGTCCTTCCGCATTCTTCATCATCCTCTTCCACCTCCACACGCCGCCTCTCTGTGTCCAGTAACGGTTCTGGCGACGTGCAGTGGCGAGCCTCTCTTTCCAGTCTAGTCCACTCGGTGCTCACCGCAGTCTCCAACTCGGCCTCCACTCTGTCATCACGGGACCTGGCTACCTCATTGGCTGAAATCCTGTCCACCTGGAAGGCCAGTCATTCAGGTGATCCCCCGCCGCCCCTTCAGCAGGCCTGGGCCCGCTTATCAGACCTGCTTCCGGCGTTGTCTGCTGTGGGTAATGCTCCTCCATCCGAAGGGCTCTTGACGCTGGTCCAGCGCTCGCTTGAGGAAAGCGCCCTCCTCTTACAAGCTCAGGGCCGGCCTCGTCTGCCTTCCCAAGAATCTCTGTCGCGTAGGCCACTGCCTGCGCTCCCAGTGCCTGATGGGAAGTCATCGGGAGGTGGAATGGGTTCTCGTAAAAGTAGCTGGATCCAGGAGAGGCCCCTGCCCCCAACCCCTCAGCCTGCGTTCCCCTTGCCTCCCACTCCAGCCATGGTGATGCTCACAGTGGGCCCCGCTGACGGAGAAGATGACCCCAGCAATGAGTACGCTGGGATCGGCTTGACTCCCATCCCAGCTCCAGTACCTACTGGAGACAGTGTTGGATATGTAAAGCTGCAGGTCAGTTTTTATTATTAAAGGAATTTATTGTTATACAACAACAAAAAATTCCTTAATATTTATGCTGATTCTTTACTGTTTCTGTTGGCTGATCTTTATTTTTATGCTGTAACACATCTTGCTGGTTACTGATCATACGTGTTCTCTGGTCACTTCGCTTTAGGGTAAACCCGAGCCGCCTCCTGATGCCCACACTGAGAACGGACAGACACAAACGATCACCGCAGAGCTAAGGGTGAGTCTTTCCCTCGATGTTTTTACCTCTCTGTACATAATCCGTTGCTCCTGAGTCACTCACAGTAATTAATTCCCTGCAGCGAAGGCATTGATTCACTCTTGTTTTCAGTCTGCTCTGTTTACTAGTGGAACAGTATGACTCTTTAATCCAGCTTGCAGCAGCTGTTTGCCTCTCGATGTGGGTTTTACACTCGTGTTTACCTGGCACTGTATAGCTGTATGTTACTGCTGTCGATTCTTTGAAATTAATCAGTTTACTCAGCAGTTAATATTCCAGGTTTACAGGTAAAGTCAAGTAACCACATACATGAGCAAAATAGTGCTGTTCCCTGGCCCATGTTGTCAGCACCTCAGGCACCTGGATCTTCTCCACTGTGCCAAAAAAAATCTTAAATGAACATTTTGGCGAAGAGGATGAGGTTGAAATCTGGAGAGTAGAGCGATTAGGGAAAGATGGTGGTGGAGGTGCTGGCAAAAATAAGTACGCATCAAAACACTGGCACGTAACCACAGTTCAGGTCGTCTGCGCAGATCCTCTCCCTCGGTCGCTGCAGGATGTTGGAGTAGATTCATGGTGCACAGCTCTGTGAACCTAGGCTTCTTGGGTCACCGTGTCTCACTCCGAGCTCTGTGTGTGTGTGTGTGTGTGTGTGTGTGTGTGTGTGTCATCTGCACAGAAATTAAAAATATACATTTTGATGTTTTGGCCAAGTGGAAGGATGTAAACAGAAAATAAAATGAGCCTTTAAATTGAACCTTGTGAAACACAACAGGCATTTGCATGGCCGCGCCATCATCGGTTCGTACCCTACATGAACAGCCTCTGAACCTTTTGATCATGTCTTGTAGTTTTGTGTAATCTCTTAAGTCAGTTGTGTTGCATCAGACTGAAGTCATGTCTCCTTATCGCTCTGTCTGCGTTTTTCCTGCTCCTTGCTCGAGTCCTTTGTTTTGTCATCGGCGGGTAACAAGAGGTCACTTGTAGATCCCAACAGTCTTCCTCACATAGGATGGAGGCTGCAGGACAATGAGTGGCAGGAAAGCACAGTCATTCTTTCAGCAGTGGCACTTGTTGACGTACTGTATGGACCCTCTGTTTGCTTGACTTGGGTTCAGTTTAAGAGCGTCAGCTCTGACCGCACATGCCTTACCATATGTTAATACTGTTACACATTTTCTGCACTGATTAGCAGCTCATTTCCAGTTATTTGACCATTATATTAGGAAGTGTTTTATGCAGTTTTTTTTTTTTTTTGGTTTATGTAGCATAAATCTACTTGCACAGACTTGGATCTGGTGTGAAGATGCACAGCCTTTCCCAGTTATTCAGCATTATACTGTACTGTGTTATACTGTGCAGAAGTCTTGAGCCGCCCCTCATTTCCTCGTGGTTTCCAAGCAGCCAGACTGTGTTGTAATTTTTAAAGCGGTCTTGCTCAAGTTCTCCAATTCTTTTCTTTGGCTGCTTTTTCACCTGTTTTCAGTCCAGCTTTTGAACCTGACTATTTTCAGACCTATGAATTATTCAAGCATGAAAAAGACACCTACCAGTGTTGTCCACACATAACACACAACCTGGCAAAGGAACATTTTTAAATTGTATCTTTAGCCTTGTTGCAGAAACACATAATTTGTTTTCATTTCTTTATTTGAATCTGTGAAAAATGCCAAAGATAGCAGTTTGACAGACATAAAATAGTATTCTTGCACCAGGCAATTCCCAAAGCGCTAATAGCTGAAAACCTGGCATATCTCAGCATGGTGTGCGGTCTGCCTTATAAACTGAGGAAACCGGACAATGGAAGACAAAAGAAATGGCCGGCCTAAAACATCTACAGCAGATGATCATTGTCTGAAAGTCATATCCTTAAAAAACAGGAAAAATAATCCATCAAAGGTGTGACACAGGACCCGAGAGATACATCTGACCCTTCAGCTGATCATCTACTGTTCACTGAAGCCTCAGTGGAAGGACTGGCTTCTTAAGGAAGGGAAACAGGGAGGAAAGGCTGAGGTGTGCCAGATTACACAAGAACTGGACTGAAACTCAGTGGTAGCTGAGAGGAGTGAAATTTAAAAATTTTGGTTCAAATCTTCATCAGTATGCACAGAGGAGGTACGGCGATCGTGGTCTGAGGCTGCTTTTCAGTCAGTGGTGTTGGAGAGCTTGTCAGAACTGCTGGAATGTCCTTCAAGAAGCCTGGAGAACTATTCCTGAAGACTGCTGAAAGAAATGAGAAGAAAGCTGCCTGAGAGGGTTCAGACTGTGCTGAAGAATAAAAGTGTTCATATTGACTTTCAAGCTTGTTAGAACTGTAAAAACTCTGTTTCTGTAACTTTATTTCCATGTTTGTTTGCACATGTTCCATAAATTGCTGCACCTATTTCCCGTTTTCCTATCAAAATATAAAGAAATGAGGGGTGTCTCAAATCTTTTGCACAATACTGTAAATATGGTGCTGTTTATTTAAATTACTGAGGGTTTCTTACTGTACTTGCTGTGCGTGTATCTGAAAGTGTTTCTTTTTCCCTCATTCAAAGCAAAGTGTGGCTGTTTCCCTTCTCAAAAATACAGATTTTTATTGTTCCCATTTTTTTATTTCCAGCTGACCCCGTCCCCTCCTCTGCCAGTGTCCCTTTCCCTGGAGGACTCGGAGCTGCTCTCCTTCTACTCCTCTCAGAGCCTCGCCCACCTCTCCTGCCTGGCGGACGCCGTCGACGTGCTGTTCAGCAGCGTGAAGGGGAACCAGCCGCCTCGAATCTTCGTCGCCAGAGGAAAGAGTCTCATTGTGACGGCGCACAAGCTGGTGTTTATCGGGGACACGCTCTCCCGCCTTCTCACGTCTGCTGACCTCCGGGCCAAAGTATGCGGGAAACGTTTGCGTGATTGTTTAAATACAGCATTTGCCATAGATGTGTAATAATCACATTTTTTCCCCCTCAGATCACTACCTCGGGGGGACGGCTCTGCCAGGCTTTGAAGGCAGTTGTGGTGGCAACAAAGGGCGCCGCACAGAACTATCCGTCAGTATCCGCCACCCAGGAGATGGTGGACCGGGTCGCTGAGCTCTCCCAGCACGCGGCTGGCTTCTCCACTCTGCTCCAGCGTCTGGCAGAAATATCTTCATGATGTTTCTTATCGCTTGCGTTCAAAAAAAAAAAACCGAGAAAACTTTGTCTACACTACACGTCTATTTTCTCCTCTTTGAAATGCCTTATTTGTTGTTACACTCTTTCATTACCCTCGTGTTTGAATGGGTTCGAAGGAAGCGAAGCTGAGTCCTGCGGTGAGGTGTTTGTTCCTCGCTGCAGCTGTTACCCCAGCTGGGTTTTGACCGTGTTGGCTCTGTCCTCCAAGTGTGTGTGCTGGTTTGCCTTTGTTTCTCAGCTGACCCCTGTGCTTTGATGCCACTTTTTTTTTTAAAGTGTTAATTTATTGAAGATTTTGAAGCCCCTGCGTGGTTTGAGCGTCCATGTGGACTGCCTATTTTAGGAGCTTTGCTTTAATGTGCTTGCCATATCCCCCCCCCCCCCCCGCATCACATGATAGCCATTTTTCCTTCCTTCCTCTATTTATTCAGCCATCCCCGATTTCCAAAAATAGTAGAGAAGAGGAGGCCTCACATCCTTGTTCTGGCCTGCCTTTTTTTGGACTGTGATACCTGAAAGGCCTTTTGTGATTATCATTCAGAAGCTGTTGAAGCAGCATGTTGTGTGTTTTTGGGCTTTATTTGGGAGAAATCTCGGACGTTTCCTCAGCTTCTGTTCACAATCTGTGCAAGTGTTTGTGTGTTATGTGTAGTGCCCATTCCCACATGAAACAAGAAACCTCTCCTTACTCATTCTTCCACATCTCCATGAAGGAAAAAAAGAGCCCTTTTTGGCACCGAGGGAGAATATCTGAGAATCGATGAAGGGATTTTTGATTTGAGTAATGATAGCTGGGTGAGAAACGGCCTCATCCTGTTCTTTCCCACAGTCGTGCAGCAGCCCGGTAATGGATACGAAACCCGTTGACCGAGTTCACCTGTCTCCACATGTCTTGTTGTGACTTGCATCACTACGCTTCTTTGACTTTTGCCTTTCAGCATCGTTTCCCGTAAGCTCAATAAATCTGCTTTGATAGTTCAAAGTCAGGAATCCTATTGTGGAGGTGCACGATGGAAACCAGTTCATTATTGTGACAGAACAAAGCAGTGAAAGGCGGTTAACGCTACGGTAACGTTTATGGGACATCGCTGTTGTGATGATGAACCTAAGCCAGTCTTAGTAAAAGCTGTGGAATGAAGCATAGTCCACTTTTCAGTTAAAAAGAGACACTTTTGTATTTTAAATCCAGCAAAAACAAACCTGTTTTTCCATCTTGCACCACTTCACTTTTCATGCTGTATAACCTCTGAGTCATGATTGGCATTACGCTCCTCTGTGCAGCAACAGCTCATCAACGTGTTCAGTCAGCATGAAGCAGCGGTGTCTTCTTCACACTACACATCTCCTGGGAACACATAGCTGGGGGGGGCAGGGGGGAGACTTGAATAAAACACTTTAATGTTGGGGTCTACCTTCTCTTCTGTCAATCATATTACTTGACCCCTTTTTTCTGTTTCAGATTTAAAATCATTGGTCACATTTGTGTGGCGCAATCGACTTGGTTTTCAGCTTTTACCTCTTTGCTGCAGTGCCACCCTGTGGAGGTTTGAAGTATTTCCTAATGAGTACCTGCCTGTTAAAACAAGCTCTTTATGTAAGGGAGCGTGATGGGCAAGTAACCTTTAGCTGTATATTTAATATATGCCAACGTTTATGTTCCCCTTTGCTTTTCTTATTTGCATGGCTTTAATTTGCTTAAACTTTATATATGCACATCCTTCACTGGAGTGATGTGATTGGGTGATTTGCAATGAACAATGACTTCTTTTTTTCTTTTTATATTTTGAGTTACAGTTCAAACATGGCTGTGTTTTTTGTACATGGATGGTTTTTTACACTATTTGAACTCATTAGAGTCTGTTATGCATATTTGCTGACATATAGAAGTGAATGCTTGACTTATCTCCTACAGTAATAACAGACCTAATCCTCCTTACTTTAACACTACATTGGATGTCTGTCTTGTATTCCTGTTCAGAAGACACAAATACATCTTTTTCCAAATAAGAAAATGTGTTTGTTTTATTTGTGGCTGGATGTGTCTGTCCAAAATGTTGCTTATTATATTAGTCATGCCAAAAAAAACTTCTTCTTTTTTTTTTTAAATAAAAAGTGAATAAAGTGCGACAAAAAATGTGGCGAGAGGGCTAAATTGGGACAGCAGTTTGTATAGCTGTCAGTTTTGCTTTATATCGTTCGGACAAGCCGAGCGCTTCCGGAAACTCCCGAGCTGTGACGCCGAGCAGCAGCCGTAGCGACGGAGTTTAGACAAGCGGAGGGAGCAAAATGGCGGACGAAGATATTACGCTTGATGGAAAACCTCTACATTCGCTCCGAGTTGCGGATTTGAAAGCCGCTCTGGAGCAAAGAAACCTCCCAAAAAGCGGACAGAAGAACACACTCATCAAGCGACTCAAAGGGGTAAGTTTCCTCTCACGTTACGGACGTCTGTTCCGAGTCTGGCCAAGTTCAGCAGGAGGCGAGAGACAGTGGGGGGGTGGGTTAACAGTAGAGGCCGTAACGGTGTGTGCGTATGTGTGTGTGGGCTGTGAAGCGGGAATACATAAACCGCCGTGCACACGTTATTACTCATAAACAACAGTTTATCTCCTCGGCTGATTGTAGCTGACAGAACAGCCCGACTGTCCGCCCGCCGAGTTCGGACTTAATTCGTAACTACTCGCAGTGCACCGTGTTGCACACAGTTGAACTGTGCACCTGTCAAGTCCGGGCCTAAGCTGAGAGTACGCGAGCCAACAGCCGCACGCAGAGTACATGACAGTGTCCGCGCGCGCACTGTTCGTGTGTGTGTGTGTGTATTGGGGTTACGGGGACGCGCCTCGTGATGTAAACACATTCCGCGCATAACCTACGGCTAATTCATTCAAATTTTCATTAAGTTATATTTTTTGTAAACGTAGCTTTCAGTGTTATGAACCGGAGTCCTCTCCGCCACTAGGGTTACACTTATAACAATTAACGTTACCAATTGCTTGGCTTTTTTTTTTTCCAGAATAATACATTGGTGTATATTTATATTTATTTTAATCACTAGGATAAGGGGGGCACCTATAGCTCTTGATTGCTCTATATAAACTCCCCATAATTTACTGAAACCGTACATTAACAGCACAGTATTAAAATGCACTATCAACATGCATAGTGTAGATAACAACTGAATAAAATACGGTGTTGATAAGTAACAACAAGGGGTAATGGAGTGCCTTTTACATCTCAGAGTCTTTGCTAATGGGGAATAGTTTTATTGTGATTTGCCTATATGCAAAATATTATTCAAAACAGTGGTGTGTGAAAGAGGCTGCAGTACCAGTGTAGGATGCCTAAAGTTTTGTGAATGTGCCTTTCTCCTATAAGAACTTAATACACACTCACCAGCCACTTTGTTAGGTACACATTCATAGTGTTATGTTGGGCTCCCTTTAGAACTGCCTTAATTCTTCATGGCACAGATGCAACAAGGTGCTGGTAATATTCCTCAGAGATTTTGGTCCATATTGACATGACAGCATCACACAGTTGCTGCAGATTTGTCTGCTGCACATCCATGATGTGAATCTCCTATACCACCACATCCCAGTGGTGCTCTATTGGACTGAGATCTGGTGACACTGAAGGCCCTTTAAGTACAGTGAAGTCATTGTCATGTTCAAGAAACCAGTTTGAGATGATTTGAGCTTTGGGACATGGTGTGTTATCCTGCTGGAAGCAGCCATCAGCAGATGGGTACACTGTGGCCATAAAGAGATGAACATGGTCAGCAACAATACTCAGGTGGTCTATGGTGTTTAAATGATGCTCAGTTGGTACTAAGAGGCCCAAAGTCTGCAAAGAAAATATCCTCCACACCATTACATCACCAGCAGCCTGGACTGCTGATACATGGCAGGATGGATCCATGCTTTCATGTTGTTTACGCTAAATTCTGACCTTACCGCAGCAGAAATCAAGACTCGTCAGATCAGATGGCATTTTTACAATCTTCTATTGTCCAGTTTTGGTGAAAATCCCAGTAGATCAGTAGTTTCTGAAATACTCGTCTCGCACCAACAACCATGTCACACTCAAAATCACTTAAATCAACTTTCTTCCCCATTCGGATGCTCAGTTTGATCTTCAGCAGGTCGTCTTGAAGATGTCTACATGCCTAAATACATTGAATTGCTGATACGTGGTTGATTGGGTGGTTAGATACTTGTGTTAATGAGTAGTTGAACAGGTGTATCTAATAAAGTGGCTGGTGAGTGAATATACTTTGTAGTCCTGAATTCATTGTATATAATTAACAGCAAACTAGTAAAATAATCTACATAGGAGATAAAATGCTAATCTATATGCGTTATTTAAATGTTCAGAAAATCACTGGGGGGAAAACCCATTAAAATGAGATATAAAAAATTCTTATATTTGCTTTGCAGTTTTCTTTGATATTCTTTGTGGCATTATGTTAACATTTAACTGAACTTCCTTCACTCCTTTCCTTCAGGCTCTGATGCTGGAGAACCTACAGAAGACATCTTCCTCTCACAGTGGGCTGCAGCCCAACTCTCAGGTAGGAGATTTTTAAAATCTGGAGCAGTCTGGTGATGTTTTGACAAAGTGTCGTGTCATTTCTAAATGTTTTGTATTGATCTGTGTTGCAGATAGGGGAGGAGATGTGCCAGAACAGTTTCATAAAACAGTATCTGGCCAAGCAACAAGAGCTCCTTCGCCAGAGACTGGAGAGAGAAGCCCAGCAGGAGGAAGACGCTGATGGTAAAAAAAACTGACATAAACACATGGAATAACAATCAGAACACTCTTGGAGCTTCTTTGTATTTTAGAAGTATTCAAACGTATTTGCTTACCTAACTTCATGTGCTTAAAATTGGTAAATAAAATGGGCTAGTAAATATGTAAAACCCATAGTGGAGTATCAAATAAACATGTCTCATTACAGGAAAAACTGGACTCTAATATAGTCTGATTTTACACCATTATATACATAATTTTACTATAAAAATAATCCAAGTTTTTATTAATTTGTTAGGAGAGAGTATAATCTTTAAAACTGATTGTTAGAAAAGTTTTGCTTGTGTGGGATCCAGGAGTAGCCCTGGGAACATAAATCTCACGTTGGTATTGACCTTTAACGCCTGCCTTGTGGTCCTGTCTCAGAGAGCCCAGCCGTACCCGAGGAGGATGAAGATCACTCGGAGGACAATGACAGCTCCTCCTATGTTTCTGACAAGGTTAGTACCCTCGAGGAAAACAAAGGATTTATCCCGGAGAACTGAAAAGGACGTATGATGCTGTGAAAAATCTGATGTTCTATATTTATGAACATTCTATGTACCACAAAAATAAGATAACATGGTGCTTTTTGCATAATATAAACATTATTTTTCTTTCAAATGTCTTTTTATTAATTATCAGAAATATTTTGATATATATAGTACAAAATCATTTGTAATAGTCAAA
>JAVDPK010000988.1:77118-114311 GCA_034780415.1 Cichlasoma orientale | reverse complement strand
TATTAAGGGAACTAAAAAATGTCTCCATATCACTCAAACAGGCAGTAGATTCAGGCGTATACAGACTTGAATAGAACGCTTTAAAATGATCGTTGATTATATTCAAATCAGATGAAATGTTCCCATTGTCAGTTTTTACACCAGGTATTATTTGCTTGGCTTTAACGCCACGTAATTGATTGGCCAAGATTCTACCAGTTTTCTCACCGTGCTCGTAAAAATGACTCATATTCATAAACATTATTTTTCTAATAGCTACACATTTAAAATGATAGTGTTCCGCAGTGAATGAAGATTTTAAAAAAAAATTCTTGCTTAAAAATAAATCAGCAGAACTAAATCATCCTCTGCCACTGACTCAACTCTCTGTGCACAGACACATCAAGTGCTGGCCAGGCCTGAAGAAAGAGCAGCAGGAGGCTCAGTGACAGGTCATGATGCTCCAGGAGCTAGGATGCAGCGAGCCTTTCACCAAGGACATAAGGAGCCACCAGCACCCTCTCCACCCCGTGCCGTTGCCTCCCTGTCAGTGCGCGTCCTGGGACAGCCCGAGTGTCCCCCAGCAGTACCCCCAGCTCAGGAGAAAGAGGGCACCGCCCCAAGTGAGCCAGGATCAGCTCATCCTGTGCTCCACCTGAGCCGGTCTGCTGGCGGTTCGGCGTCAAGCCATGTCCATGAGGACAGTGATGAAGGTGATGATGGTGATGATGAGAGTGATGATGACGAGGACTGGGGGCCCGGTCCCGGCGGGGCACGAAAGGGCAACAGAGGGCCTCCCCCACCGCAGCAGTTGCCCCCCAGTGTCCCATCATCAGCTGGGAGATCCAAACGCAAGCTTCAGCCTCCGCAGCACATCCCACCTCCGCAGGTACACCACACTCCCATGCAGCTGCGCCACCCCACACCTCCTCCCTCCCCACCCCCTAATCTGTTCCCCCTTCCTGACACTCCCAAGCAGAGCCCGCCAGACCCAGATGACCGTGAGGAAGCTGGACGTGGCCAAAGGGTGGTGCCGTTCCCACCTTCCACAATGCAGAGGCAGGACTCTGACTCAAGTTCTCGTTCCAGCAGTCCTGAACCCCCCATGAAACGCGGGCCAGGGCCCCTTTCTCGGCTTGTACACAAGATGGAGTCAGAGGGGGCTTTCCGTACAGATGCTGGAATGTCAGGAGAGACTGCACACTCCACCGCTGAGTCTTCCAGTGAATCTCCACAGCAAGGACTGAAGACAAAGCCGCAACAAGAGGGCAGGAAGATGGAGGAAGAGAGACGGCTAAAAGAAAGGGAGGAGAAAGAAAGAAAGCAGGAGCAGGAGAGAGAAAGAAGGAAGGCAGAAGAACAGGAAAGGGAGAAGAAACGCTTGGAAGAAGAGAAGGAACAGGAGAGAAAACAAATGGAGGAGGCAAAGAAACAGCTTCAGAAAGAAGAACAAGAAAAAGAGAAGAAACAAGAGGAGGATGAGAAGAAGAGAGGAGAGGAGAAACAATTAAAGGAGGGGCAGGAAAAGAAAAAGGAGATGGCCAAAAAAGGCAGGGCAGTGGTGACTGAGGTCCAAGACTCAGGTTCCTCATCGGAATCTGACTCCAAATCAGACTCTTCTTCGCGCTCATCACGATCTTCCTCCTCTCAGGATAAAACACAACCTGCCAGGAAGCTGAAGGTTAGTAAATAAAGTGTTGTGAATATCAGGGACATAGTTAAGAGATATGGTCATGCACCACTCTGGACTCCCACACAAGGAAGAACATTTTAAAGACTAATCTGTGTTTGTATGTAGCCTTTTATTGTTTTTATTTTTATTCATCTCACAGAAGGTGGACCAAGAGGCAGAAGACGGTAAAGGGGCAGAGACACGATGCCTTTCCAAAAGGTAAGTAACCTTATGTAACCTCATATGTATAACCTGAACGACAGCCCTAACCCTCACTCTGAAAACGAGTGTTTTTTGTTTTTAAAATTCTTTGCCTTGTTTCCAGTTTGTTCAGCTGTTTCATGTTCTTAGACATAACTCCTTTTGCAAATTTCATAATACACTTCAACTTGTTCAACAATTAAATGGTTTACAAGACAAAAAATAAAACATGTCCTACCTCTGTAAACCAGTTACACTAAATGCTAATAAATCAGCTACAAAGACATAAAATGTACTTAATAATCTGTCATACAACAGACAGAAAGCAGGACTTTATTTGTGATTCCCATTTCTTTATATCCCAGCTTGTTTTTGCGTTGCTGTTGAGCGTGATTATAAATCACTTTCAGAAATAACCTAAGCAGAGTTTGGTATATTAATTCTGGTGATGAAGACCAGGCCAATTTTCAACCTCTAACTGTGTCTTCCTCACCTCCAAAATGAACTAAATCGCAGGAACTTTTAGGTGTCGTGGATGATAACTGCATTTCATAGCTATATGGTCAAGCAGGGTTCAACATAGCTTATGTCGGACAAGCTTATTGGCCACGCGCTTGGGCCGGTGATGGTATTTCTGGCAGTTGATTCACCTGTGAAGCACACTGACTGGAATGGACCCTCACTAAAGAGTAGTTTATCTTACAGCCATTAAAATACCAATAAATGTTCTTCATCAGACCACCTGCTCGGATGGTTTTGAGCTGCTTGGATTGTTTTACACAGCGACAGAACAACTAAATTTAGAATACGGTAAAGTTGTCTGTTGTGACACTGTGTGCACGTAAACTGTTAGCTCTTTGAATCTGCCAGCAAACTTTGCTGCAGGCTGATTAGCTACTCTCTCTTTCTAGCCATGATACCTACAGCATGGAAAAATGAGTCTCAAGAGGGGCACTAATTATTGTCAGCTATTGAATATAAAATGCGATTCAATTGAATTAGCTATGTTGTATTCTTATATAACAAGCTAGTAATCTGTAAATGAATTGAATTAGCTTTTTTATGGGCCAGTAAAATCATATATGGGGCCAGTATCAGTCTGATCTGTTGCTCTGGTGGTCCAGTGTGGGGAAAAAATGTTTTGGGTCAGGCTTTGCTTATATTAACTTTAGACCACAAGATCTACATCAGATGGTAAGCAATTGTCACAAAAAAAATCCTAAAAGATAAATTTTTTAATATATGTTCTATTTTAAATAGCATACAAAGAGCTATTTAAAAGAGAAACAGGAGGTCGCGGAGTTTTGATGACTCAGTGCCAGCATTTGAAGCAAACACTTTGTGCAGCCATTCAAAAACTTGTGACTGCTGCAGGTCACGTTGAAATCTGAAAATCTTCTGCGCCCCATAAACCTTTAATCGCAACTCTGATCATCTCACAAAGCTACGAGGAAGTATTTCCTTTTTGTTCACGTGTTTTTTTGATTCATTTTGATTTTGTGACATATGGCGTGACAAGTGATAGACAATGTGCTTTTCTGCTATTGACGATGTATAAAAAAGGGTTTATGATCAGAACACCTGAAGAACAGAAAAATGAAGATTATGATGTCATTTTTGTTTCTCTTTTGACCACGGCTCGCCAGGGGGATGCAGTCCACACTTTGGTGTTTGTAATGTCTCTGATGGATCGTATTAGTTATTTTTCTGATGTATATTTGTTATTTTTATAGCTATATTGTTACTGTTAGAAAGGTTTATGATGGCTGACACAGAAAAGTTGAGAGTGAAGTGAAAAATGTTTTGCTTTACTATATGTATGACAAGGCTGCATAAAATGTTCCCAAAGGCTGCCCCTGGCCAAACCCAAGGTCAAAACACAGTGTTTATTGTGTAATTACCACGCAGACATTACTATATAAACAGTCATATTGATGTAGTGTTTATTAATACATAAAGAATTCAGAAAGGACCATGTATGCACTAAAGGTAGATAAACTGGTCTGCATAATGTTTGTAATGGTAATTATGTTGGGTTGTATTACCGTCAATATATGTAAAACTTGTAGTTTTAATTGATAAATTTTTAGCCTGCCTGCTGTTATGTGGAATTGATCGGCATGGACAGGCGTATTTCTAAAGATTTAGTCATTTAAACCTAAACACACGGAATGGTTTCTTTCTCGTAGCACATAATTCGTTTTTTTTTTTCTTGTCTGCTCTTCAATGCAGCGCCGCTGCTCTTACTTTTCTCTTGAGAAAATGGGTGCAGTTAGTGAAAATGGGTGCAGTTAGTTTAAATATTTTTGTTTCATTATGCGCCACGCTCGAGCGTCAGACTGCGCTTTTATTTTGGAAATCTCGGACCGGAAGATAGCTGTTACTCTTTCGCGCTAGCCAACATGGCCGTCATGCATGCAGTGCATCCCTGATACCGACGCAGTGTATGGTTAATCAGTAATAGAAACAACCGAGCAGGATATATTTTTTATTTCGCGTTGCCGATTTCAAGCAGCGCCTGAGCGAAATAACATCCAGTGGCGCGGTGTCATCTTTTATCCCCGGGGTTTCCTTTCAAGGCCGGCCAGAAATGCTGTCCGAAGGCAACAAAAACGGGTAAGAGGGAGCCAGAGGGCGATTCAAGGCTTCAGGTTGCCGCTTGTACTTTCACACCACTTATGTAGAAATCTGCCGGGATACGTGATCCGGTTTCGGCGTGTCGTTTTGTGCCGGTTAGCGCGCAGCTCCGGCTCGGCTGATGAATATCATATCATGTGTCTACATTGGCCTGGTTATGAGCGTGTTCGCCCATGTGAAGAGGACCGGGGGTGGGGACGGCGGTGAAAGCCTTTTGTTGGGTGAAGGGAGCAAGGGGAGACTTTTTCGGGGCGGGAAAGAGGGGGTGGGGTGGGGGTCTCCTTTCTTTGAACATTGCTCGAAATAGCTTTGCACTGAAAGAAAGATTGATGAATAAATTATGATGTGATGAGAAGTACGTGGACATTGATTTCCCCTCTTCTAGCTTTCCTTCTGACCTCTCATTTTTCCTGCCATGCTGGCAGCCAAAAGTAAGGAGTTTTTTCTTGTTTTACAGTATCTCTTTAAAAACCACAGTTATGCTTATTCTCTCCATGCATTTTGCTGCTTAACTGACAGAGAATAATATTTTTATTTTTGGATTTGTGTTGCTGTAGCTGTTAATGATCTCACTGTTGTCAAGGGAGATCATTAAAGCAGACATCTGTTAGCTGTACAGTCAGTGTGAATGGTCCCTTATGGTGTGATAAAATCCTCCCAGCTGGCACCAGCACTCGCACTCCTCTCCCCTGGGATCTGACTTCATGTCCGATTTGATTGGAAACCATGTTTTGTTGCATCTTATGTGGTCAGATTGGTAATTTGGCCCTGAGCCGCCGTTGCTTTCTGCCCATTTGTTTAATGTTAACTTGAAGAAATTTTATGCTTCAAGGTCTTACAAATATTGCTCCTCACCTTTCAGAGCGCTTCCTCATTCCTGACTGGTGACGTGATTGAAAGGCAGTTTGAGTAGAGAGAGGCAGCTTTAAATGTGTTACTTGAGAAGGAAAAAGCCACTCATTCTTTCTCTCTGTGGTCGTTTGCCTTAAGATCATAAGCGGGGGTTGTATTTCTAGCTGACATCTGTCTTCCCTTTATAGTCGATGCAGGTGCTCCTCTGGCCTTGCCCACACACTCCTAGACAATGAAATCAACACCTAGGCCTTATATGAAGAATCTGTGTGTCGTGTGGAGGAAGGGAAATGCTGTCCTCTTCATGACACTTCTGCCAATGACTAATATCGAGAAGAAGAGGTAGAACAGGATCTGCTATTGCCCTGGGTAGATTTCAGTACCGAGACTTAACTGAAAGATGCAATAAAACTTGCCAGCGGCCATCTTACATGTCATGGATAACGAGCAAAGCTAAGATTCGTTCGTCTGACCAGGACCTGCGAGACTGTGTAACTATTGTTGGATTAAAGCAAGATTTTACAGTCATTGGTTTAATTTTAGTGTTTAGACCCAGAACTACCATCACGTGGTTGAAGGGGTTTCTGTGATGTCTTTTGCTAAAAGTTACTCAGACTTTGTGCGTGAAAACTAATTCCCGTTTTTTTTGGGTTTTTTTTTAAAGATTCTGGCTTCCAAATAGCAACAGAATAGCAGTAATTTCTTTTCTTTTCTTCTTCATGTGTTATAAACCCATTATAATCCTGCTCTTCACTGCACTGCCTGTCAAACTTGGTGCTATTGAATTTAAAACAAAGATATCAGAAAGACTTTGGTCTGCCAGATTTATCTAGAGGAAGTAGAAGTTGTCAAGAGGTTGTGAAGGTGAACCTGAAGGAGCTCAGCCCATGTTTGCTGCCACCCATGCCATTACTTGATGGGTGCCCCTATGAGATGGCTTTACAGTCAAAAATACACCTGTTATTTTTAATTTGCTCTGATATGAATTAGAAGCGGAAAATGTAACAAATGTTAAATGTTTATAAAGTTAATGATTTATTTTGTTGTATAATTTGTCTTAATACTGACCCATAGTCATATAAACATGGTTCAGATTTTTGGCATTAACACGCAGCCGTACTACGACCACATTTACCTAAAGACAAGTCTAATCAATGAGCTAATTGAGGGCATAGCAAGAAAATAAGGAGTTTCTTCCTTTTACCATTTTCTCTTATTAAAGTGAGTAGTTTTGGGTTGTTGGACATGCATCACCTTATTATTAAACAAATAAAACACTTTTTCCCTCAGTGTTTAGACATCAAACATAATCTACAAATTAAAAACATATCCAACAACTGCCATCACATGCATAGCTGAATATCTTTGCTTCTTCAGGGAAACTACAGCTATTCTTGTTGCGTTTCCGCAGAAGCTGATGGAAAAAAAAATAGCACTGAACTAGAGCCAAAATATGGAGATTTTAGCATCTTGAATTCACCATCAGGCTTGTTGTTTGAGATTTTTGAGAATTAGGAAGCATTTTTCAGTATGTCCCGTCACATGCAATACAAATAACCTTGCAAACAGCAGCGGGTGATGAGTGCGGTAATTAGAATGAACGATGGTAGAGGATGTGATTCTCCCACCTACAGGGTGCTGCCTCGCTGCCCGTGGCATCACATGGAGGCAGTGGAGGCGGCATTTGATTATGCTGGTCGGGGGAGTTGAGGGGGTAGCTAAAAATATAATGATGCCATCTCTTTTTTTCTCCGAGAGCAATAAAGCAATAAAATATCACAACATGAGGAGAAGCATTTTGACTGTGTGAGGTTTAACTCTGGTAACCACAGTTTATGGTGCTCATTGGTCAGAGTCAGAGGTCCTTTGGGTTTTATTTTTTCTTTTGATTGAGAATGGATAAGATGAAGATCACACAAAGTCTTCTGCGAGTGCATGTCTTAGTGTGAGTTTGTCTGAGGAAGGTTTGTGACCCTGGGTGTCAGTTAGCTGGTGAGTTATTTATAGCAGGAATGACCCAGATCACTGGCCTCCACCACCCTTCCTCTTCTTTTTTGTACACATTGTAGTTTTTTTTTCTCCTCCTCTTCAAACCCTCACACTCCTCAGTCCTCAAAATCTTTGAAATTAATGGCAGCTCATACTCATCTCTGTCTTGGTTTTCTTTGATTAGAGCCTCAACTGTTATTTTCTATACTCATTAAACTAACTCATGCCATGTCTATTCAAAACATGGCTGTGTGGAACATCCTTCCCCACCCCCAGGAAACCAAATAGAAAAATCAAATAAAAATAATACAAAACATTGTCTTTCTGTTCTCTATCCAAACTCCGTGCACTCTTTATCTTTCTGCTCACTTTGAGTCTTTTCTGCCATTTGTGGTCCCACTCGTTTCTCTCCTCTTCTCTCATTTCACCATGTATGTGTGTGGACCCCTCCCCGATTCCAGGAGATTCACCAGCTGTTTTTACACATGTAGAGCCCTGAAATTTTCTAGATTTTACCTGATAAACCTGCACAGAGAACGCAAATGCCAGACATTAAATGATCTCTATAACAATTTGGCTACTACTTTAAAAGCGAACATTGTAATCCCTAAATGATAAATACATTAACTTTGTTAAACCCCTTTAATGAAAGCTAAAAGTGTGCAATCCAATCCTACCTTCATTACTACACTTCACAGCCATTGTGGTGGTATACAGAGACAAAAATTACAAAAACTATTACTGGCTGAATAGTTATGACTCTGATTGTAGACCTAAGTTGCCTTTGCCTTTATTACAATTGAGTGTGTAATTATGGTTACTGTGAGTGTTTTTTATGGACCTCTCATCCTTTTCTCCTCAACTCTGTTTTCCTCCTGCAGGGAGGTGTCGGAGCCCAGTGCAGCCGCCGTGACAGAGGTGGAACCAGATTCAGAGAGCTCCATGGACCAGCAGCCAGCCTCCGGGGCTGAGCCAGAGAACAGTGAGGGCCGCCATGATGAGGTAAGGTCACTGGGAGGGTGTAGGAGCCTGGGTCTTTTCCTGTCTCCCACTAACCTGCATCCTCACTCATATATAAGCATGTTTAATTGTCAGTATAATTTGGGGATGGGTCACTCAAAACCAACACACCCCAGTTTCCTTACAGCAATGTATTTTCCATCTTGGATTAAATCTCAGTTTACAGTATCTAAGTCATTTAAACCACTTTAATGCCAAACAAATTACAAAGTTTGTGGGTGGTTTTATTTTTGGCATAATTGTTCAATGTAAATGATCTGGGGCTGAGTTGGAATTGGGTCCAGGGTTAAATAGGAATCAAGTCATCTCTTCCAGTTGCTTTTAATGCAACTAATATTTTATAACAAGCTCATTCTCGTAGATGATCTCTCACACATGTCCATTGTTTGTCTGGGCCCTGCGGAGGTATGTGAATTGCTAAATGCTGCTGGAATGAAAGTATTGATGGTTATATTATGTTTAAATTAGATAGCCGTGCTGCAGAGAGTGCATGCATCCTATATATCTGTTTATGGGTGTGTGTTGTGGAAAGAAGGTAATAACATTAACCATCTAAAGATCGTGACACACCAAGGTGACAGTGAACCACTTGACTTTGCTGTAGTTACTCCCTCAGTAGCGACAAGGGTCGATGCAAATTTCATCATCAGTGTGTGGTGATGATGAAATTATACTGACATTATACTGTATATCCTTCAAGTGCGCTTGAAAAAGTATAATAGGAAGGACTACTCATTCGTGGTGCTGTTTCTTTGCCTGTTCCTTTTGTAAAAAACTTTCTGTTAGCCATTCTCAAGTACGTTTTCTTTTTTCCTATTAAGTTTGATATATTAAGAAAAAAAACAACTTCTTTCTCAGCACAAGTTCTTGCACGTGGTGTGTCAGGGTCTTTATGAGCCATCGTCATGTCAGACTACATTTTTACCAGTGTTGTCACCATTATAGTCTAATTATACCACAGAGAATTGTTGCTGGTGCTTATAAAGCTTTCATCCATCACTCTCAAAGCCATTAGAAAGGACAGCCATGCATTACACTCCAGCCGATCTGAAGCACTTGAATTAGATTTACTGGTGAGCTTCTGAGCAGTTCAAAGTTATTATCACCATGTGTCTTTTTTCCACTGTGAGCGTGTATTTGTGGGTTTTGTTTCTCCCTTTTGACTTTGCATGAGTAATGGACCCTGATAATGTGTGTAGAGATACATCAGGGCTTGTTTCTGCTGTTTCTTCCACACTGTTTCTCATCCCCTTTGTTCTCTTTCTTGCTCCTTTCACACTGCCTCCCTTTCTCTTTTTCGCTTTTTCTCTATCGCTGTCTCTCTTCACCTCTTTCCATCTCTTGCCTTTGTATCCCATCATGAACACTCACTATATATATTTATGGTGTGATTGCTGTTTAAAACCCCATTGATTGCTTTGTTATGAAGGTGCCCATGCCTCTTCCATTGCCCCTATTGGTACCTGCTGCGTACTACTACTACTACCACCACCACCACCACCACCACCACCTCCTCCACTCCTCCTACTTCTCCTACAACTCCTGTCCCGCTATGCCCAAGTGCGTCGCTGGTACCTGAGTTAGGCCCAGAGTCTGCAACCCTATGGCACTGAGTAACGCGTGAGCCTGCAAGGCCTCCTGTGAGCCAGCAGGAATGGCAGCTTGTATCAGAGCATCACCACAGCAGTGGCAGCCACAGGGCGTGGAAGTCTGCTCGCTGTTCTGGACTGGACTGTGTACTGCACTGTGTGGTGGTGATGAATGAAGTGTTAAGGGAAGGGGAGGGTGTCTAAGTCTCTGCATCCCTCTCCCTGGTCTTCCTGCCATTTTGAGGATAAACACAGTCTGCAAGTGTTGTCTTCCAAAATCAACACAGAACTCTTCAGCTCTCCAGTTTGGTTTTTAATACTTCCTCTGATCACACGCTGCCCTCTGCTTGTGGAGTGGAGTAATGACTTTGGACTGAGAACTGTTGGCAATAACCACTAATTAATACTGCTGTCACTGTTTTGGGTTTTGAGACATTTTCAAGTGGAGCAACTAAGACAATCTGCTTGTAAGCAACAATCCTGGGACTGTTTTTCTTTTTCTTTTTCTTTTTTTTAAATTGGACAACTTTGTGGATAAGAAAAATCTGTGGATGTGACATGATGATGTGGGACTTTTGTTGCACTTTCGAACATCTGGAAAACTGGTTTTATAAAGCTACCAGTTATCATCTGCCTTGACAAGGTGGCAGGCCTTTTAAAGGAGACTCAGATTCAACTTCATGTTTTCCTTCCAAGGACAAGTAATGCGACCACAGGGATGCACTTTTTTGTGGTTGTATTGATCATCTACATTGGGCCAGAAAGGGTGGATCTACTGAACAAACTGCTGCCTGTTCTTTCCCTGCAGTGGACACCAGTGTGAGTCAGTGGATGTTTCACCATGAAGTTGTAATATCCTCCCTCTGCTGTGGACCTTGCAGATGGACTACTGTGGTTTTTGCTGTTACATCTTTATTTATGTATCCATCTCTTCACTGCACCCACAGCTTGGCCCTGGTATTTTTTTTATTTTCAATTTTTTTGCATGATTTCATGCAAGTGTGGGGGCAGTTATGCCAGCACTGCTATAAGGCCTCTGACTTTGACAACATCCCTGGATTGCGCTTTAACAAAGACTGGATTATTTTTTTCCATCTTTATTCGAATTAAGAGACTTGATTCTGATCTTCTGTGCTGTGTGCTCGCAAAACAAATGAAAGACTCTTTGTGCATACTTTATGGAAAGCTCAGTAAAAAAAGGAACTACAAGGCCTCACAGACAGTCCAGGGTTAAGGCTTAAAGACCTGGATGTTGGAGAATATAAGCAACTGTGAAAATGAAAGACAATAGCCTCAAGCTCGTCACAGATCATGTACTCTAACCAAATAAAGCTGCATCCCCCCGACTCCTGTCAGAGTCCACAGAGACATTCTGAAACCTCTGTGCCCCCCTCCCCCTCAAAAAGACTGAATCGTGACTCTGTGACCAGCACTCGGTCAAGAAAAGTCCTCCCCAGAAAAAAGTCCAATCTGGTGATCAGTTCCTGCCTGGTGGCTAATCTGCACACTCAAATCGAGCCCCGCCCTCACTCCTCTGCCTTCTCTGATTGGATCCTTGTTGCCTAGATACAGTGCACACTGTCGTGAGGTTGGGCCAGTAAGGAATCAGGTGTTAAATGGTACCAGGAAATGACTTGTCATTATACCTCTATTTAAAAATGTGTAAATATTTGAAAGGAGTTAGTATATAAAATCTTTTTTTTCTCCTCTGCTTGTAATTTAGTCCAAAATTTTGGAACTATCATGAGTACTGCAGTTTAATTTGATTTGTTTACATCAAGCTGAGAGTACTCTTTATACAGTTAAACACAGACTGTGGATCTGCAATAGCCTGTTGTTAATATGATGCTTTAAGGTGAATTACAACTGCAGTATTGATAGTTCTGCTACAGATTAGTGAGTCTTCGGCACTCTGTTTTCCACCTCTGCTCATTAGCGCTTATTTTACAGCACTCGATTCAGCTACACACCATTACCTTAATGCTTATTGAATGCATTAGCAGTGTCAGCACCCTGTGAAAAGAATGCAGAATAATAGTTGCTCTGAACTGGGGCGGCACAATGCATGTTAGATTATACTTTAAAAAAAAAAAAAGCCTACAGAGTTGAGACCATTAAAGTTACATCCACAAGAGGGCAAACCCGTGCAATCAGAGACATAAACCTCATGTCTGCTTGTGTCTTTTAAAAGATTTAGTTACTTGTGCATTATAAAATATTTAGGTTGATATTATTGGGTTAATAATGTTAGGTTAATAATATTTTCCTCAGGAAATGTTAAACTGTCTGGAAGCCGTTAGCATCTTCTGTAGTTTTGCCAAATGCTTGTAAATCTAAAGCATTCTATGTGTAAATCGCTCTCTCTGGAGCAGAGTTGGGTTGTGTGTGTTGTTGTTTAGTCATTCCAGGCTAAAATTTACAACCCCATCAGTTCTGAGCATAATGAAATGTATTTTTTTTTTGTAACAATCTACTGTTAGTGTTAAACAATTTTACACATGTAAGATAAATGATCTGAAATACTGACTAGAACTAAAGATGTTTTACAAAAAAAAAAAAGAAACCGGTAAACATCACTTTACATAGTATTGCATTCACCTATTTTCACTACTTGTGTAAGGCTAAATCATTCACCGTGAGCTTGCTCTTGTCACACCAGCAGTTGTGTGTCTAAAGTTAGGAAGCCTCTAACCTTCACAACATTACTGTTCCAGCTTTGCCACAGTGTGTGGTATTGTCACCAACTTTCCTTGGTAGAAATTTAGCTTTGTAATCTCTGAAAAAGTGTCTCAGTCTCCTAAGACTTCTGATTTTAGTCTGTAGATGGACACTATTTTTTTGGCCACTGTTTGTGTCCTAATGCTCATCATGTAATTTCTCTGCCCTTAAATATATGTCTCTCACACACATGCAGAAGAGGAGAAGCATTAAGATTTATCTCCGTGTCTATGAGCAGAGGTGGATGGCAGAAATGTGTCTGGAGTCTTTCTGTATCGACCAGAGAGCTCTATCTTTAATGTGGTACAGTTAGAGCCTCCGGGCCTCTGTTACTTTAACCCCCCATTCCCCACCCCTCCTCCACTTTTCCTGTTTCACCTCCTCTATGTTGTTGCCAGTTTGGGTCTGGACTCTTGGTTCTCATCTCACCCCACACCCCTGGGGTTTCTGTATGTTCTCTTTCTGTCTCTCTCTCTTTCCAGAGCACCACTCCTAAGGCTTTTGCTGCTCGCAAGATATCCCTGACCAGTAAGTATACCAGTTTTATTGTTTTTTCTTTTTCCTGGACTCCTGGACCAGAAGGCCTGCCCATATTATTCAAAACACCTGTACAGAATACAAGATTAAGTTCATAATAGATGTTTGGCTTGTTTCTGTGCACTTGAGAGCTGTATCGCTGTCAGATTGGTAGAAGATCGAAGTCGCAGTATGATTGTGGATGCATGATCCCCTAAAGTATCATTCTTCAATTTTGTGTGAATTGTTTCTTAATTGTACAAAAATGTTTGTTTTAGATTTAAGATCTAGAAGGAAAGGTCCTGTGACGATGGCTTCAGCAGGATCCAAAGGGAAAGATTACACACTTTTGTCAGTGATGTACTTTCCTGAGCAAGATGGCAAAAGTAAATTCTGTGCAATATCATCTTGTCAGAGAAAACCGCAATACATATATTTTCTTAATTTTTTAATTTTTTTTTTATTTTAACACATTATCTGGTTATTCTTGACCAGCATAGCATAGCCCTAATTTAGAAACCTTTTTAGTGATGTCATAGCCTTGGTGTTGGTGGCGTCTGTTCTACAAAACTTTGTTGATTGTAATTAGAGAGCGATGTGACCTAGGATGTTCAAATTCACACCATAGATGCAGCTACTAACAAGAACAGCGCTGAGCAGGTGCCAACACTCGGCTGTTTTGGATTCGTTCCATCGTTCTCGAGTTATGGTCAACGTTAAAGATTCTGTGGAAGACGACACCAATGCCAAGGCTATGACAATAACTCGACTTTTTTTTCTTCGAAACAACCAAGCTAAACATCTTGGATGATCTCAAGTCTTGGTGACCTTGACCTAAAGGTAAAGGTCAGAGGTCAAATTTTCTGAAAATATTGTGAACATGATGACATGATGTTACGAATCCAAAACATCCAAGTGTCGGCAGCTGCTCACAGGGATCTAGCCATAACAATTTCACAGCCCGGCAGTATCAATAGGACCAGGGGGTGGGAGTAAAATTCTCAGTCTGACACAGTGCCGGGCGATCAACGCTAGAACCCTGGCTCAGTGGTGCTCTTGTGTTTTTTTTTTCTTTTTTCTCCATTTGCCCCTGGTTATTGTTATGGTGTACATATAGAAAATGTACCAGATGTCAGTGGTTAGTGATGCTGCCAGGAAATACAGAAGGGAATGTAGCATGCAAGTTATTCTGCTATCGGCAAACAATTGTACAGTATCTCCGTGCACCGTTGGTAATTTGTAGTAGTGCTGTGGTACATTAAAAGCCTGTAATAAGGGACAGAGGAATTCTCCTAAAACCCTGATTTAACTTCATACCTCAGTTTTTCTGTTGAAGAACTGAATAACAAAAAGTGGTGGGGGAAATTCTTTTTACCACACATCTGATCACTTGATCGCTATTGGATCATGCACCAAAAATAAACATGGTTCTCATGTGTTTCCAGTTCCCTTGTTACGTGAACTGTCTTTAAATAGTGCCGCTTTTCATGCAGGGACTCTTCTGATGTTAGTAGGAAAAAAGAAAAACAAGTCTGTGTTTGACACTTTGGCCATATTTAATCCCAACACGAAAACTTTATGCAGTGTGTATATGGCAGAAAATAGAAAAAGCACAACAGGTCCACTTAAATGGATTTTTTAACAGTTGATTGAAACAGAACAGTTTAACTTGGAGCAAAGTGTGAGCAGATGAGACAGCTGCTTGTCTGATTGTGTCATATTGTGTGCACTAATGATTTTAGTCTCTTTTGGATAGTAAAATTGATGAAATTAAGACAAAATGACATCTTTTTGTTTTCCTTTCACACCTAATAGCTTTGGTAGCAGAAGTGATACTGAAACAAAATAATGTGCTAGTTTGACTCAGAATATGTTAAAAATCCTCACTAGTTTCTCCAATCTCAGCAGGCTGAAGCAGGAATCCTGTCCATGCTTGTTGCCTCGGATGTGTACAGTACATTTATCCGCTACAGGATTCCTATTTTTCCTCTGCATAAAGTGTTCCCCATTAGCTCTGTTTTAGGAGAAAGTGTGTGTGCAGAGGCTTTCTGTCAGACTAGCTGCTGAAGCAACCCACAACAAGAAATGGTCCAGTAGGAAATTAAGGAATTGGTTGAAGCTCCTAATTACATTTGTAAATTTCGTCCTAAATTACTTACTGCCACCTTTGGCAAAATAATTTGGCTAAAAGCATTTAGGCAGTCATTGCTGCTCAGGATGTGAACTTGCAGTAACTTGTCAGTGAAATCCTGTTCACCAGAAGGCAAATCGCTCATTTTCTTAATGATAACCTAAATTTTTCCCCCCCACTCCTGCAGGCAGTAAGACTTCTCCAGCCACCACAGATGGAGGAGCAGGAGACCCTGAGACAGGAACTGCAGCAGGGAGGAAGAGGCGATGGGGCTCCAGCACGGCCGTCACCGCTAAGAAGCCATCCATCAGCATTACAACGGACTCCCTGAAGGTACCAACACAGCACAGGGGCGAGCACCTGATATCGAACAGACAGTAGAAATGTGAAGTTTTTGTGGAGTTTATACAAGATGTAGGAAGAAGAATGAAGATGTTTTCCAGTAGTTTCTAATTGTAGTGGGGCTTTTTTTTTTTTTTTTAATAGCTCATATTTCTGGCTTTGGATCAAAATTTACATGCTCATTCCTGTTCAAAGTGAAGACACACCCAGCATTTCTGACACCATGATGACTTATTTCAGGAGGATTCTCTTTTTTAAGTTAGAAAGGATAACTAACATGAGGTGTTTTTATTGTTTTGGTTTGTTTGAAGCTTCACCTGTATTTTACACTTGATCCGCAATAGTGAACTGTGTCAAATTATAAGACAATTAACAGTGTAAGCAATGAGAAAATTTGGAAATTTTTGACTTTTGGAACATTTGAAGTATTTTTTTGGTGTGTAAGAAGCAAACATGTATCCATATTTATATATTTCTTTCCCCCTTTTATCCCTCCTCTTCTATCTACTTCTACATCCTTCAGTCTTTGATCCCAGACATCAAAGTGAGCCAGGAGGCAGTTGTGGACCTTCACCCAGATGAGCTGCAGTTGTCAGGTGATGAGGAGAACCTGGATGCCAGCCGGAGCGACCCAGACAAAGACCTCAAGATCCGACGCACCGTCACACAAGTAAGGAAAAGCACTTTGGTGCTGTTGAGTGAAATGCTTTAAATTTCAATGCAGGAAACTGGAAGGTTTCTTCATGTGCCCGTTTTTCCCTCTCCAGGTTGTCCCAGGTGGGAGCCAGGAGAATGGACAGACAAATGAAGAAGAAGAAGAGGTGGAGAAAACGGAGAGAGAGAAACAACGCCGGACTTCCAGAGACAAGAGGAAGACCAGTCTTTGTGAAGACGTCCCAGAAACACAGACGTCTATCAACCTCGATGCAGAAGCAAAGAAAGGTGAAAGTCTGTGGATTTTTAATTGATTGCTACCTTCATGTCTCCATCATCCCTCACGCTGCATTCCCGTCACTCCCTCACACTCTTCCCGCCTCTTTCTCATCTTTTCCGCAGTTACTCCGAGCGACAGTCTGGTGCGTCGTTCCATAAGTCAGCAGAAGTCCGGTGTGTCCGTCACAATTGACGATCCTGTCCGTGCAGCCAGGCAGCCCTCGCCACCTCGTGGAAAAGTGTCAAACATCATCCACGTGACAAACCTGGTGGGTTTGTAACTCACTGCATCACAATACAGTGAAAGGCAAATTGTATTAAACCTCTTTTTTTTTTTCTTCTTCCTTTCCTAAGTCTGTAAAACTTTCCCTCTGTGATTATGCCATAATTGAGCTCTTTGGTTTTTTTTTTTTGGATGAGTTAAACTTTTGTACATTTTTCTGTGAATGAGACATATTGTATATTGATGCTGGTGGTAAGCACATCATCATACCCATAATTACAGACGGGAACTTTTAGCCAGGTGTTACTGTTATAGTCAGGCATCACCTTAAGTCGGGGCCACAGAGCATGACTAAACAGACTGCGACAAGACTAGACGTTACACCTTTAATCACTGCCATTTAGAGATTTTTGCTGCTTGCGTCATACATGGGTTATATGTGGGTCACCTGTGCTCACTAATCTCAGAAAGTGTTACACTACAGAAACACAGAAGCTGATTGTTTAAGTAGATGTCAAATCTAGAAATGACTCTTTGATCCGGAACACTAGTGGGGGGAAGATATGTTGTTTGGCCTGATGGTGGCACTAGAGGAAAATGTTACCTCAATTCAAAGGGCTTTTTGTCTGAGATGTGACCTTGGAGCATATCCCTGTTTAATATACTGCAGCATTGATCTGTAATGCAGCTGAAAGTGGTGGGAATGTTATGAAATGATTAAAAAAAAAAGTCAATAGGGCTCTTCCTGTGAGGAACACTTGTTTCTGTACCAGGCTGTACCTTAGTAGTTTCTCTACTGTGGATCCTCAGCAGCTGTGAAATAATAATTTGGTGCAGGGTTCTGTCTTCCAGTCTGACTCCTTTTGCTGGTGGTTGTCCTTTCTTGTACAATAGGTGCGACCTTTCACCCTGGGTCAGCTGAAAGAGCTGCTGAACCGTACAGGCAGCTTGGTGGAAGAAGGCTTTTGGATCGACAAGATAAAGTCTCACTGCTTTGTCACAGTAAGTACCGCCAGGTGAACTGTTTCATTGTATCAGGAGTGGGTGCATGAGGTTAACAAGCTACCCGTGGAGTTATGCAGGCATCAGTTTAGTCTGTTGGCCTCAGTTTTTAAATTATATTGTTCCTTAAACAATATCTGACAAACAGCTGGGGTATGTTTTCACAAATATATATTAGAAAATTCAAAAGGAGCATTTGCATAATTATTTTGACCTCTGCATTCTCATCCATCTGCTTCCATCTGTTCCTGCTGCTGTCTGTTTTCACAGCTTGTGTTGGCTGAGATGTGATTGCACTGTTTTCTCTGTTTCCTTTCCTCCTGTTTTCGTAGTACGCTACAACAGAGGAGGCGGTCGCTACCAGAGCCGCCCTCCATGGAGTCAAATGGCCGACAAGCAATCCCAAGGTCCTCAGCGTGGACTTCAGCGAGCAGGCTGAGGTAATTAATACCCAAAATGCCAGAAATAAACAAATTGCATTTCTGTCAAGTCACACTACGCTTGTAAAATTATATATGATCAAAAGTAAATTACTTACAAATGTGAATCTGCACCCTAAGAGGGGGGAAATGTAAAGAAAATGTATTAAAAGGCAGTCATATTACACCTAAAAGTGTGTAAACCGTCCATTTTCACAACTGTGTAAACTAAAACTAAACTAGGAACATCAGTTACAGTCTTGTATGATCATCCCCATGTTTGCTTTGTATTCAGACTGAAAAGGCAGTCCCTTACAGCCCGTTAGCTCTGAATCAAATTGCATGTACAGTTTTCTTTGAACTGAACTCTGGCTGGATTTTGGGGGTGCGAGCATGGCAACTTCCACCATTGGATTCATCCAATACGTTTGAAATCCTGCTCATTGTCAGTTGCACAGTTTAGGTTGACTGTAATTGGTTCCCTCATGTCTTTGCCCACTGTTACTCTGAAGACACGGTAGTGTTGAAACACACCATTAAAGGCTGATTTAAATCCATTCAGTCCTTTTAGCAGATCATCCACCATGTTTGCTTTGTGTGTAAACTAAGAAAGCAGTTGTGACCTCTGTATCAAACACAGTTTAACTTGCAGTAATGTCTTTGTTGTTATCAGCTAATCGTTTGAATTTCAAGTGCAGATTTATATTTTGTATCATTTGTGTGCATTTCATATTCTCTAAACAGGAATTCTTAGACATCTCTGACTGCTTATCTTTTATCTTTCCAAACAGCTGGACTTTCACAAAGGTGTCCTGAAGCCAGCCAAAGAGGAGGATCCCGTTCCCCAGCCAGCTGGCCCTCCAAATCGGCTGCCCCCTCTGATGCCTGAGCGCGACAGAGACCGAGAACGTGAGAAAGACCGGGATAGGGAACGCGAACGTGAACGTGAGCGAGACAGAGGAGTACGGGATCTGTGGGCAGAGCGAGAAAGAGAGATGCAGCGTCGGGAAAGAGCGCGAGGCGAGCGGGAATGGGACCGGGATAAGGTCCGGGAATTTGCAAGGCCGGGAGAAGACGGACGACGATCTAGATCCAGAGACAGAGACAGGAAGAGGAGAGAGAGAGCCAAGAGCAAGGAGAGGAAGACTGATAAGAAGGGTAAGGCAACATGCTGATACAGTAGAATCACAGAAGAGAAAACTTGAATAAGTTCAATATCCACCCATCCCAGTGTTTTGAAGAAGGAAAACGGCATTCACAGTACAGTTGATGATGATAGGATGATATTTATATTTAAACATTTTTAAGTTCAATTCTAAGTTATACTGCACCGCAGCCTACAAAAAACAATGAAAGCTGTTTTGGTAATTGTTGGGAATGAAACAGGCGTCATGTATTTAAAAAGAAGCAGACTGGCCTGTGAGGTGGTTTAAAGGGTCTGAGGCTTTTTGGGAAATTGGCTTCGATTTCCTTCACAGTCATCACTTTGTGCAGCTCTGCACTGCTTCCTGCACTCCTGCTGCGCTTGGCTCACACTCTTAAATGTTCCGACCACTTGCACAGGTACATTTGTGTCTCCTACACTGTTTACAGAAAGCTACCCTTCAACTCGAACTTCAGTATAGAGAGATCATTTGAAAGAATCGAACATGATTTATTGAAGTACAGAGTTTGAGTAATAAAAAATTTGTCTAGTAGACTCAGATGAAGCTAGAAACGGAGTCCCAGTGGTGGTAGGAAGAGTCTGGTGGTGGCACAGATGGAGACTTGGATGAGTCACCAGGATGAGGTGGAGATGGAAGTGCAGGGATCCAAATCTTGGTGACTAACAATTGTTTGTGGGCAAAAGTCTTGTGCATACACCACAGTGTTCTCCCTCAGATGCTTTAGGATCTCTGCACAGCTGCAGATCACTGCATTTACAGTCTCACCTCGGGAGGCAATATCACAGCGCACAACCCTCTCCTAACCTGATGCGTCTTCTTCAGGCTTTGAGACTGAAGCACATTTCACTGGAGACTGCTGTTTGGTCGCTGAGACACAGCTTTCATGATCCTCAGCATGAAGTCAGTTTGACAGAGTTTGAGGTTTGTGGTGAACTCACAAGTAGAAGAAGTGAGATTGGTGGGAAGGTGCACGAGAAGATATTTTTTCTTTTTAAGGGCTTTTTTTTTTTTTTTTTTTTTTTTTTTTTTTGGAGAAGTGAACTCTTTGCTCATATACAATACCCAGAGTTTATAAACACAAGCAACCTCATATCCCCCAACTGTGCAGCAGTGTTTGCTGTTTGGTCTGAGTCACAGCTTGAGACACAGCTTTCATCATAATTTAGGAAATTCAAAGTGTATTGTATATATTTACACTCAGGTTTCCAAGTGTAAGAGCCTGTTTCTGTTTCCTTACTGACAGAGAAGGGAGATGAACCTCCAGCCAAACTGTTAGACGACTTGTTCCTCAAGACCAAAACGGCTCCGTGTATATACTGGCTTCCCCTCACCGAGGAGCAGGTTGGTGCCCCAGCATTGAGTTGTTGAGTGATTTGTGTGGTCGTGCCTGTACCTGACCAGCGCTTTGTGTCCCCCAGGTGGCGCAGAGGCTTTTAGATCGCACAGAGCGGCAAAAGGAGCGCGAGCGAAGGCACAAGGAGCAGCAAGAGGAGGAGGAGAAGAAACGGGAAGAGGAGAAGAAAGAGAGGCTGAAGGGCCGCGAGAAGGATGGTGGCGTGGTGGCAAGCGGTGGAGCAGCCGGGCGAGGAGCTGACGGAGACAGGGAGCGAGAGCGGGGCCGAGACAGAGAGGGGGAGAAGAAGAGGGACGGCAGCCACCGGCCCAGACGGCCCTCACCAGGTGCTGCTAGTGGACGGCGGTCTCGTAGTCGAAGCAACCCGAGGGACAGGCGCCGCTGAGGGCCTTGGAGGCTGCAGGGAAAGCTGGAGAGGGAAGCAGTGTAGCAGAGGACGCAGCAGACGGGCACTGGCGAGGGCGTGTTTCAGCGGCTGCTCCTCCCTACCTGCCCCCACTGTGCTTTAATTCGTCCACTATGACGCCAGCGTTGTCTTCCACACACTTCTGCCACTTCCCCCACCTTCTTAATGATTTCCTTTGCAGTAACATGACGGTTCACCTCGTTCCAGCCCACTCTCCCCCGTTCTCTGTTTTCCAGCAGAACACTGGGTCCTTTCTCCTGTAGAGAGCAGCGTTTCCTCCTCGTCTCCGTTTAGTGCTGTCAGTTCCCCTTTGGATGAAGAAAAGAAGAAGGGCGGTTGTTTTCTGGCTCGCCTCTTCATTTTGTCCCACTGAGGTTTGGGAGCCCGCCTCTTTATTTTAGTTCTGCGGGTGCACAGTTCCTTCCTCCTCAGCCCTGTAATAAAACCAGCCCAAAATAGATCTCTGACCTTCACATATTTTCTAGGATCAGTTTTAATGTTCTACTCTTCAGCACAACAGTTTTTGTTTTTTTTTTTATGTACGTTTATGGGCAATCCATGTCAACGTAAGAGAAGTTTATTTTGTTTTCTTGGAAGTTTTATGAATCATATTCATTTCTACAGCCTTTGAAGGGTTGGTTGTTGTGTGTTAGAGCGGGTGAAGTCTCAACACTGTAGCAGTGCAGTGCGTTAGAAAGAGATGTGGCATTATGCCTGATTTTGTCCTTTGTCGGATGAGGAGAGGATATGAAATTATGTAATGATTATGGGAAGCTCACCTTCCCTGCACTGATGTCTATTTGAAATCACCTCCTTTGACCCTTCATCTCATATTTAAGAGGTGAAAATAAGACCTTTATCTTCTAAAAGAGTAATGCTTAGAATTTTAAAAATTTTCTTTTTTTTTTTTTAGTTTAAAACTGATTTTGTTGCTTGTTTCCTCCTCCTGCAAGTGCTGAATGTACCAAGAGTTAAAAAAGAATAAACTTTAATTGGTTATCACATTGTCTGCTTGTATGTTTTTATTTACATGCACTTTATTGATTACGCTGAATGTTTCTCGGACTCTGCTAGAGTATTTTTGTACGATTCACATTTCAAAAGTATCTCATACTCAGCCTTGGTGCAGCCACTCAGGTGATCCTGTGTGAAACCTGCCATTTTAGCTCCCTTCTATTTAAGCCAAGTTTCCTCTGATTGGTTGCCCCTTGGAAACAGAAGACTTGATCAGCAGGTGGGTGGAGCTTCTGATCATAGATCATGTTAGGAATAACTGCTCGCTGACATTTTGAGCCAAGAGAAGGAGGGAGAAACATGCCTGAAAGAGAGTGAAACAAGCAAGCTGAAGCCTGAACCTGTGGTTTATAGGGGTTGTGTGTATATAATTTGACCTCATTGTTTTAAAGTTTGGCCATATTTATATATTTAATATTGAGGTGATGACTAGCAAGCAGCAGTATGGCTTCATACTGAGAGAGCATTACATATGTGATGATTGGTTGAGAGTGTTGATGGAGAAGTACAGAGGTCAGAACGAGCTGCAGTGTGTCTGTGGATCTAGAGAAAACACTGTGCCAAGAGAGGAACTGTGGTACTGCATGAGGAAGTCAGGAGTGGCAGAAGTATGAGGTCATGCATGGAGACAGTGGTAGGAGTGACTGACGCCTCGGAGCCCCTTTTTGTTTGCAGTGGTGACGAACAGGCTGACAGATAAGGTCAGGCAGGAGTCTCTGTGGACTGTCTGCAGACAGTGACCTGCAGTAGGAGCAGGTGGAGGCATGCTCGGGAGAGAAGATGAAAGAAAATCAGCAGAAACAAGACAGGTGGAAAGGTGAAGACAGGTGAGTTTAACTATCTGGGGTCAACCAACAGTGCACAAGTGAGGTGAAGAAGAGAGTGCAGGCAGGGTGGAGTGAGTGGAGACAAATCTCAGGGGTGACTTGTGACAGAAGGATAGCATCAAGAGCGAAAGGGAAGGTTTACAAGATGGGAGCAAGACCTGCTATGATGTATGGTTTGGAGACAGCACTGACAAAAGGGCGAGCTGGAGGTGGCAGAGATGAAGATGCTAAGAGGAAGGATAGTGGGTATATTGGACAAAGGATGTTGAATAGACCACAGAAGATGAATGAATTTCATGGGGGAGGACATGCAGAGGAGGATGCTAAGGAGAGGATGAGCTGGAGGTAGATGATCCGCTCTGGTGACCCATAAAGGGAGCAGCCAAGACAGTATGTACAGGACAGAAAATCACAAAGCATAATTAGTCCCTTTTAACTTTGATCTAGCAACACAGTGTGTGAGCAGAGAAAAATATTTATTACAACATACAGTTATTACAGTAATGTTTTCCCAACTTGTACAGATTCACTTAAGAAATCTTACAGTAAAGTCAAATTTAAGTGCAAAACTTTTGATAGCAATAATGTATGTACAAAACAAATCCCTCATTTCTCTACAGCAAACAGCCACATTAGGATAAAAAAATAAAATAAAAGCAGTAGTTTTCCTGTTCCCTTTTAACTGATGTACAGTAATAGTACAAGAAGTACAGCAGGTAGTACATGTGGCAATAAGGGACTGATCCAAGTCAAAGACAAATAAAGATGAAGTGTGAAAATATCTTAATATCAGCAGGTTTGTTGTGAAGAAAGAGAGCATGAGAAAAATGACAGCATATTAAGACCAGCTTTAACATAAAAATGAATCTACAGCTGCATAGAGGATGATCAGTGTGTGTTTGGAGGGGGAATGTTATGTGTGGTGCACACTCTGTTCATGTGGCATGAGTGGCAAAGGAGGTGGGAGTCCAGAGGGAAGCACTGCGAGCCGGGCTGATCTGAGAGCTGCTTGCCGCACTCCTGAGGGAGGAAGAGAAAAGAGGAATTCACACAAGGGGGTGAGGCCAGCTATCCAGCCGCTTCCACGCAAATTCAGCAAAATAAGCCGTCTATTGTCACTCACCTCGCAGTGGTAGCACTCAAAGTGGTAGTCCTTGTTCATAGACACGACCCTGAGGATCTCTTCGCTGCCCTGAAACACCAAACAGAGGACGGCGTCAGAGGGGTCAGCACAGGCAGACTGAGTGGCGTTTTGCCAGTAACTCTGTTTCGGTTCTATTTGCAGCTTTTTCAGATGCAGCAAAGGATGTGAAACTGCTTCACTGTCTACCCTGCATCACACTGGTGGTAAAAGTTTGGGGAAACTGCCCAGAAGAATGTAAATAATGAACACATTCTCTCCAAGTAATGCTGCTCCCTGTTGTGGGTCAGATTCTGGCTCAAAGATTAACCAAAGTGTTGTCAGATGGCAGCTTTTAAAGCACAGTTCCTGCACTCAGAGGTAACGTATGCAAGCAGCAGCTCATTTTTGGGCCAGGCCAGCTGGCCAATCAGCGCAGCCTGGGCTTTCTAGCTCCTAATCACACAGGAGCTTACACAGCAGGAAAAGGCAGTGTGAGAAAGGTCTGTGTTACTCACCTCGGTAGGCAAGATGGGTTGTAAACAGGCGGCACACTTCGGGGCAAAAGTCCTGGAGTGAGACACGGGAACGTTTATTTGCAGTAGCAGCGCGTTCTTTGAAATATTAGATGTGCAAACCCCAAACTTAACAGCCCATTTAACTATTCATAAAAAAAGATATAGAATATTTGACACTCTTTATAGAGACATGAGCAATATCTTAATACATGCTTTAAAGTACATATTAAATAAATACAGGTCCAAAAAGGTCTGATTCTTCTTCGCTGCTTTACTGAACGGTTCAAAGGACATTTTAGTGTTTTGTGTTGCAGGTACAGGTCTCACTTGTTGTAGTCTGCAACGCAGTAAATTTTGCTATTATGGTCGACCGTGAAAGGCACCCCATCCAGAGCCTTGGAGCACACCACACAGCGGAAACAGCCCGGATGATACGAGTTCCCAAGAGCCTGCAGGATCTGAGGGTGAGAACCAATGAAGATTTAAGTTAAAAATAGTACTAATAAAAATTCAAGGCTCTGATGGTATCCATGAGACATGTAGTTTAACTATGTGAATATAATAATCGGAGTACGGTTTTATGTAAAAAATTTGGAATTGTAATGATATTCTCTTCAAGAGGAATTTATTGATGAACCCCTTTTCCTGTTCCTTTACGTTTGCCATCTCCAGGAACGACACTTCTATTGTTAGCTTGGTTTTGGGGCAGAGGAGATTGGGTGTGATCAGCGTGGTACGGCCGTAAGCCAGGCTTACAGCACCTGGTATTCCCAGCCGCTCTCCCATCCGAATGCTAACCAGGCCCTGCCCCGCTTAGCTTCCGTCTGATCTCGGAGGCTAAGCAGGGTTGGGCCTGCTGGTGCAGCTGTTAGCGCGGCTGCCTCACAGCGAGAAGGTCCTAGGTTTGAATCCAGTCTGAGGCCTTTCCGTGCAGCGTTCTCCCTGTGCCTGTGTGGGTTCTCTCCGGGCAGGCTGGCTTCCTCCCACAGGCCAAAGACATGCACGGGGTCAGGCTAATTGGTGATGCTAATTGCCTGTAGGCGTGTTAGCCCTGCAACAGTTTGGTGACCGGTCCAGGGTTTGCCCTGCCTCTCACCCTATGACAGCTGGGATAGCATAAATCATGTTCCAGTTGCTCAAAAAGAAAATAAATCTTGAAGCTATTAGGAACATTTTCACATAATTTTCTTTCCACCAATCAAAAGAATCGTACAGCCGGCAGCCGTACACGGTACAGCCATTAATGTTGGCATCCTGTCACAGTGACCTGGGCTCGAGCCTCTAGTCACAGATAGATGCACGCTTCCCACTGCACAGTGATAGCAGGTGTAACTCGCCCTTTAAGCCTGCAATTACACTTTCTGGCCACTTGGGGAAACATGTTGCTGTTAAAGGGGAGTTTTTTTTTCTCCTTGTTGTTCCCAAGCGCTTGCTCACAGAGCATCGCTGGGTTTCTATCTGTAATGCATTAGGGTCTTTACCCTCATAAAGCCAAGAAGAGCATCAAATGCAGGTAATAATTCTCTGCGGGTTCAGCATTACCACACCGTCCCGCCAAAATCCTCCACTTTTAATCCAGCAGAGACCACAAAGCAGTCAACGAGAGACGAAAGAATAAACTTCATTAACTTTAATGTTGCTACACTTTAAGCAGCAGTCTTTCCAATTAAGCTACCGAGTCCAGCAGGAATGCATTTTCCCCTCTTAACGCTGTTGCACCAACAAGTTATTGAGTCACCGATGCGGAAAATAATGCCTGTGGATCACAGACGCACTGACAGCCCGCTATTTATATTATGGGTATTATGTGGTTCAAATATGGTAAAAAGTTTTAAGATAATCACCGCCGAGACTTTTTTTGTTCTTTATCAAAAACCCAAGGCAAACATTCCAGCGAAAATCTGTCGTGGGAAACCGACGAGGAGCCAACACAAAGACGTCAGTGAATTTCTCTATCCTCCGAGGGATTCTTCAAAGGCATCATGGGAAACGTAGGATGTAAATAACTCAAAGGAAGGTTAAAGATTAGAGCGTTTCTTGGTGTGTTTTTCCAAATGTTTGGGGGTATTTGGTGTGCTTGTTCTCTCACACACACACACACACACACACACACACGGAGCCCTCACCTGTTCCAGAATGAGGTGGCCACACACACTACACTTCTCTGCAGCCGCCTGGAATCCTGAAAACTGTAATTAAAACAAAGAGATTACTAATATCACAACTTCAATCCCCCGACTCCGAGCACGTCTGAATGTGTGCGAGACGGATGACAAAACATGCCTCGGCCTCGACTCTTACCATATAATCCTCTTTACAGTACACAGAGCCATTGACATTGTAGAAGTCCTTGTTTCTCAGGGTGCGTCCTGCAGAGGGGGCAGAGGTGACTCAGCACTATAAAATCTGCACATTTTTGTGGTAAACGGTCCAAAGAGGGCGTTTACAGAAGGTGTGCCAGTGGCAGAAATTCATCATTAAGCCTGATCATCACTGTTGTGTTTGGTCAGGTGTGCGTGTGCGTGTGTGTGTGTGTGTGTGTGTGTAGGGGGGGTATGCTCACCGCAGGACACACAGATGAAGCAGCGAGTGTGATAGAGGTTTTCCAGAGCCTGGCAGGCGTTATCCGCCCCGTACACTCCTTTCCCACACTTCACGCAGGTTCCTGCCGGGACACAAACGCGTATTTAGTCGCTCGGTGGCTCTTAGCGCTCTGTTTACGACGCATTCCTGGAGAATGCGTCTGAAATCCAACTCCACACAAAGTGTCAACACTTGTAAATCCTCTCGTTCGCACCACCTAGGGGATTTTCACACAGTTAAAACCCAGTTACCCATGCCAGCCTGTTTGCTCATCCACTCATGAGTGTCTGCTGAGGTTCTGTTATTAAAGGGAAACTCCACCGGATCTGACTCCTAGGCAGCTTTTCCAGAAAATACACCACTCTTTCTTCTGAGACTTTGGAGCCAACAGCTGCCTTTAAATTTAAATTAAACCCCCACATTTAGAGCAATTTGGAGATTTAACATGATAGCGCTCCTTCCCCTCCCCATCATGCTGGAGGCCAAAACTACAAAGGAAGCAACAACAAAATTAGCAGAAATTAACACTTCTGCAGCTTTCTTTAAATCACCGGCCAGTTACAATGAAACAAATGCTTTGGTGCCACTTTTTGGTGAAACACTGAATACAACCAAACACATTTATTTCCAAAAAAAAAGAAGGTAAATAATCAGTTTTGCAGTTTAACTGCCAGGTTTCTGGGAAACGGCCTCAAAAAGTCAAGCCCATTTGTCTCAAACCTCGTTCCATAATCAGATGAAAAGTGGAAATGTGGCGGTCCGAGCGCCACTCTCTCTGTGATCCATTTAAGGGTTGGTCTGAGCCTTTTTCTCCCCCCTTCGCCTTTCTAATGTGGCTCAGGGAGTGCCACACAAATCAAGAATTCCTACACCCTCCCGCTGCGAGCTTGGACAGTCCCTTCGATATTTAGGAAGAGAAACAAGTTGGTGCCAAAGCCAGAAACCAAAGAGCTGAGACTCCAACTTTAAATATAGTGTCTGAAATGGATACATATAGAATAAGATGGAAAGGAAACGTTAGTAGGGCTGAATCTACTCACTCAAAAGTCAAGTTGAAACTAACACAAACAAGCCAAAGAAAATGATCAATGGAGTGTTCACAGGACACATCACATGACTAGATTTGTGAACACATGTTCTTTTCACATTATAAGACAAAATAAGGTGTTTAAAGTGGAGCTGTTATGCTCATTTCCACATATTTCTTTTAATTAAAGGACTGTTTGCAGGATTCACAGCTCAAAATAATCCTTACTTATCTCATAGTGGGCCTCTGCAACCCCGCTTTCTTCTGATTGACTGCCCCTCGCAAACAGAAGGTTCAAACAGCAGGTGGGAGGGGCTTCTGTGCTCACAGCCTACAAAGAAACCCCTCTGAAGCGGAGCATTTATAGCAGCCGCACACGCCACCCTCAATGCTGGAAAATTTGAACTTGTTTAAAATGAGCCTCCACGACTGTACCTGCGCATACGTACAAAAACAGGGAAGCTTTAATTCTACACGAGTCCAGTTTATGTTACTTTACTTCCATTTTTACTTTCTTTTTTCATTATTACTGGGTTTATTTTTTACTTGGCTCAGCGTTACACCTGAACACAGGTGTGCTGCTCGCTGAGCTCGGAGCGTCTGCCTTCACGGCTCAGAGCTTCTGATTTCTCGCTAATGGCTGAGAGGAATACAGTATTGTATGTCCCCTCCAGGCACACATACCTGAGCAGAAAAACAGGCTACAGCACACCACCCCTGCACACGCCAAGGCAGCATTGCACACACATACACACACATGACTCACACACATACACACTGCGTTACTGTGGCCTGAAGTCACTCAAAGAGAGGGGGGGGGACGACACACCCTGCCACAGAGAAACAATACACACACACACACACACACACACACACACTCATCCAGCCATCTTAAACACACACACACACACACACACACATACACAGAGAGAGAGAGAGAGAGAACTGGAGCCCTAATCTTATGTGACTCACAGTAATGGCTGGAGCTGTGTTTATATGGAAGCATGTAATTTGTGTCTGAATGTTACAGCAGAATTTTGCACTTTAATGGGCGTGTAGATCAACTGCATTAGCCCCGTGTGCGCACACCACACCGTGGCAAATTGGCAAGATCTGCAAACATCAGCTGACAACAAAGAGTATCTTATAGTGCGCGCCTTCTCTTTCCGCTCTCCGGCCAAACACGTCTACTTGTCTGCATCGGTTTCTGATGCCTGGCTGCTCCCCCCTCCCCACCCCCCCTCCACTCCTCTCCTTTAATGCTTTGTGTGTTATGACCCTGCATGTCTCTGCAGGTTCTGTGGCACCATCCACCTATCCATACACTCTTTCAACTATTAATCTGTCCATCCATCCATACAACCCTTTCATTTAGAGAGAAACCTGTGATCTGACACCAGGCGGCGAGGATGACAATAATAACACAGTGGGGGCGGACACTGTGGGGATGGATGAACAGTGAGGGATGTGATTTTACTGTTTTAAAAGTTAGACGCAGCTACCGGTCTCCATGCATCCACACTTTCCCCATTTCCACAATGTTGCCTGAAAATTACAGTTTAAAAAAAAAAGAATGAATGAATGAATTAAAGTATCTCACCAAAGAACTCCTGTCGGTTTTCCGTTGCCTCTCGTCCAGCCCCGGATCCTGGGTCCTCCTGAGGTTTGCCCGACCCTCCAGCTGGCGTGACGCCTGATTTAGAGGGAGCCGTCAGGCCTATAGAGTGCTCCTTCAGCATCAGGCCCTCCAGCAGGCGGTCACCCTCCAACACAGCATCTCTCAGCAGAAGTCGGGTCAGCTCTTCTTGGTATCGGGTGCCGGGCAGGTCTGAGTATCGCGCCCTCTCTCCCATCGTGCCTGCCTCTTTGCCTCGCACACCCGCTGGCTGCTCTTCCCACCACTCTGGACCTGCCTGGTAGCATGTCGCTGCTGGACTTCCGACCGCAGGTGGGTAGGAGTGACGGCTATCGTATGCGCCTGAACGCATCCCTCCATCCAGGTACTGAGTCCAGGTCTCTGCAGGGGTTACCCCAGCCCTACCCGGGACCCCGTACCCAGTCGCAGAGCCTCCAGTCTGCACAGATGGGGACTGCTGCTGAGTAGGGAGGCCACCAGATGCAGAGTAGCGCAAGTCGTAGCCCAGGCTGATGCCACTGGTCCGATTGCTGCTGCAGCGGCTCCCCATGGGGCTCCCTCCTCCTCCTCCACTGGCTGTGCTGGAGGCGAAGCTGGACCTGGGGCTGACCAGAACGGACTCCTGGAAGCTGAAGGATGAGCATGGGCTAAGGGTTGGTCCTGGGGGGTAAAAGAGACCTCCGCCGCCTCCTCCTCCTCCACCTCCTCCGCTCATATCAGATGGGCGATGCGGCGGATGAGAGAGGGATGCAGGCCTGGTGCTCTCCCACAGCTCACTGCCTGTGCTCAGGCGTTTGTAGAACAGAGTCTCCTGGAGAGAGAAGCGTTTGTGCCTCTCAGGCTCAGAGAGGTAGCCGGGCTCAGCCAGGCCGCCTCCACTGGCTCTGGGTGCTGACCCATATCCTGCGGCAGCGGGGTATGGCGGCGGGACAGAGAGCGGAGGCGGCTGGGAGAGGAGCTGCTGTCGCTGGACCAGCTGCTGAATCTCCAGGGAGTATCGGCGTTGATTGAGGGATGCCTTGGAGCCGAACGCTCCCAGAGGGTCACACTCGGGACCCAGGCCGGACTCGCGCCTGAGGTGGGAATCCACGCCTTCTCCCAGGTAACAGGAAACTCGCTGCTGGGAGGAGGGGCGCCTCAGCGGTGCTAAAGTGGAAGGGTGAAGCGGTTGCTCACCATCTGGGGGGATGGTGCCCACGGTGGAGGAAGTAGATGGTGTGGTGAGGAGCTGAGAGGAAGTCATTCCCATCCCTCCTCCTCCTCCTGTACCTCCTCCTCCTCTCCCACTCGCTGGCACACATGTATCACTTGTGGTTGCAGAGGCAAGCGAGAACTGGCCGGGTCTTGCGGGCGAGGCAGCTGCAGAGCTAGGAGTGAGTGGCAGACCGCTGCCCCCTCCGCTGCTGCCTGCCGGGATGCCAGCGTTGGCGTTGCTGTTATTAGAGTTGCTGGCAGAGTCGTGTTTTTTCTTTGAGACGTTGAATTTCACACTGCCCGAGTCCGTTAGCTTCAGCTTCCCCAGCAACTTGCTTATTGGCCTGTCCATGATGAAGCCCTCGTGCTATCACCTGCCTGGGCAAAGTCAAGTCTCACAGCAACCCCCTTTTTTCTGTTACAGAGTAATGCGCTCAAATACAGTGAGTGAGTATACAGCAGAACAAAGAGTAGATCTACAGCTTTTCCTTGTGACAGCTAAAACATCAACATGAAATTAAAAACTGGCCTTGAATCAAGCTCAAATCTACAAAAAAAAAGGGGGGGAGGGAGGGCCTCCTTCTATACAGACACAATAAATACAAAGCAGATAAATAAAAACTTTTAAGACATTACAAGACTGGTTACATGACTTGAGTCCTGTGAGTCACCTGGTTGCCCTCATGTGGAAAATCCACAGGTACAGGTAGGCTGTGGTGAGGAAGAATCCATGGGATTATACAAGAATTACTAACAGTTCAAGTCAATCCTGAGAGGAAACGGGAGGAACAAACCATCCAGGAGACTTCTGTGCGGACCTACGATCGCAGAGGGCCTCCTTTGTGGACCCTCATGTGGCTCCACAGCTGCATGGTCTCTGTTAAAAGTTAAAAGTCTTAAATCTACTTCAGCAAAGTCGGGCTGCTGTCGCGGATCTCCTCCGGTGAGGAGTCTGGGGCGTCTCGACGTTTGAATTTTCTCTTAAAGAAACACAAAGCGGAGCGGTTCAGCAGGATGCAGGCTATCACCTCTTCATGTGGGTCCAGTGTAGACGAGGAAAGAAGAAATCCGCTTGCTCGCAGATAGTCGACTCACCCGACTTCTTCCATTCATCTCAGGAGGAACGGTGCTCGTGAAGAAATAAAGATAAATACAAAAAAATAATAGCGTGATTTAGCTTTAACCGAGCACACACGGCGCTGCCTTTACGCTCCTCCGTCCATCCGCCTGTGCTCGGCTCCTTTTATCATTCCCGTTTTCAAAGGAGAAATCCTGCTTGGGACACGGTGGGATAGTAGCGGAGAAGTTTGGGAAGAGAGGAGGAACTGAAGGGAAACCGGCGCGTCGTTGCACTTACATCCCCCCCTCAGCAGGCCGGTGCTGGACTAAAAGAGCCGCTCGCGATAAATAAAAATCCCTCCCCGTGAGCACTGCACAGTCGACAACTTTGTTTCTTTCTTTCTTCCCCCTAAATAATTACTTACCTCCCCCTCTCTCACAGGACCGTCGACTTGTAAGCGCGGAGAGCGAACTCCGGCTGTGGCTTTTCAAAATAAACTCACTCCAAGACACGTGTTATGTTTTACTAAACCAAGAGCATGTCAGATCCACCTTTGTGGCTTCGGTTTGTCTCACATTCGAAATAATGTTTTCGGGTAATGTTTTAAATAAAAACAATTATATATATAAAGCCACAAAATCTTATTTAATACCTTCCCTTTCGAAAGCGTTAGTGCGACGGCTTTTATTTTGAAGGCGGATTCTCATAGCGACTGGTTGATTGGTGCGTTGGACTTGACGCGTCACTGCTCCCTTTATCAGTCAACGGCGGCTCGTTTCCCCCCACCAGGCCGGAACACCTTTCCACCAGACACGGCTGTGTCGTCATTCATACGCAAAGCTCCCCCTGAGGATGACACCAGCGAGACAGAAATACACTTATATTATCATAAACTTCATCATCGTAATGTAAAAAAAGAAAAATAAGCCCACTTAGTTTTAAGTTTACACTAACTGTCAAACTAAGATGGATAAAACAGTTTTAAATTAAGTCTTCAGCCCACCCAAGGCCACAGCACCCACTGAGGTAATGTCTGAGGTGGTGGAAGTAGTCATCAGAGCAAGTCAAGGGAGCAATCCATAGTTCAACACTGCATTTACATTAGTAACATAGTGCAGCTTCAAAACATGCTTAAATCTGTCATGCACCAATGCCCAATTTAAAAAAAAAAGTTTCTTTAAACAATAACAAGCGATTCATTAAAGTGTAAGGGTCATTATTCTGGCTGGTAATGTTCATAAACTACTGTATATGCTGCCTAAACTTAATTACTTACTATATATTGGTTATATTAGCAACCAACGAGAAGCTGGTTTAAAAAGTTCAATATTAGTTAAGGGCAAGAAGTTCAGCATTGCAGGTACCATATACATGAGTAATTGTACTTAGTTACATTTTGCCATTACGGTATTTTAAAGCTGTAATTATACAATTTCTGGAAAAAAAAAGGATGAGATTTCAGTAAAGGGTTAAATACATCTCCACAGGACTATTGTACATGTGGACAGAAAAAGAAGCATCTGCTCAGGTTTGCTTAGTTTAACTCTTTGTGTATTCTCTGTCAGTTTATACTGTATTTCACTAAAACACGTTGCTCCAGGAGAAGCAGGAACAGGACCTGGAGCCGGGGCCCCCCAGAGGGGGGGCTGAAAGGGTTAACTTGCCCTGAAGTGATTGTAACCATTAGGTTGGTGTTTATTGTGCTGGAGCTCTGCATACACATGTATTCATGTGGCTGTGGCTTGGCACAAGCTTAAACTTGAAATGACCAGCAAGCGCAGCCAACAATATAAACATTCCTGCTTTCAGAAATATCCTCATCTTGTCAGTGTTTTCCTCATATAGGCTGACCATAAGCCAAACCACGGCAGTGTGCAGTTAAGTGCAGTGCAGGCTGTAAATGCTAATGTTTCAAAGCAGTAATGGAAAGTGATTACACAGAAGTACACTTTAGGGGTACAGGCCGCTTTGATTTTTACTGCCTACTACACAATAAGAGTTAAGTATTGTAGCCTTTGCTTTTTCACATTACATGGCACTAATATTTACTAGTTACCTTTCAAATTAAGACTTCCTTTTTTATACCTGGCACGCTGTTAAAGCACAATCAAAGCATATACATTTGAAGGAATAAGCTCCACCCGGGTCAATACGATATAATAAGCACTTTGCAATAATGATATAATTATAAGCGTTTCTCAGTTGCTTGCACTTCATTAAGAAGGCTATTTTTTTGAGCTAGAGTCTGTCTTCCCGCGCTGTTTAACATTTATAAGTGGTCTTGTTCCACATTAGAGTCACAGCAAGTGGAACCGCGTCGTTGAGGCAACGGCCCTATTTTATTGTACCACCAGCCTGTGGAATGCGCGGAGGGACACGGCGCAGTGCGGCGGCCGGTGGATTTTTTCGGCGTGTCTGAGCTCTCCAAGGGCGATACAGAGTAAACATCCCGCTGCTATTTCAGGACTGCCCGGCATTAGTCAGCGCAGATTCCGGCCGTTTTGCGGCACTTTAACGGACACACCAAAAACACAGCATACCCCCGGGGAAAAGTCCAGCGACATGCGGCCCTGCTGTTCTTGCAAGAGGCTCGCTGAGCTTTTTATCTACCCCCCCCCCCACACACACACACACACACGCACACGCACACACGGAGCCCGTCGCAGCTCTTGCGGTTTGCACCGGAGTCCCTTGCAGCAACCTCTGGCGCTCACCTCATGGCTGCGAGTGGGAACTTGTCTGCAAAGCTAACAGTGAAATTCTTCAGAGCTTAGTGTCGGTGCTGTTCATACAAAACATCACTTTGAAGAGCTGCGAGAGCGGCCGTGCTCTGCCGGTCATACACTATATTGCCAAACGTATCGGTTCGTCTGCCTTCACACGCATATGAGCTTCTGTGACATCCCATCCTTAATCCATAAGGTTTCATATGATGCCGGCCCACCGTCTGCAGCTATAACAGCTTCAACTCTTCTGGGAAGGCTTTCCACAAGGTTTAGGAGTGTTTATAGGAATCTTTGACCATTCTTCCAGAAGCACATTTGTGAAGTCAGACACTGATGTTGGCCTGGCTCACAGTCTCCACACTAATTCATCCCAAAGGTGTTCTGTGGGGTTGAGGTCAGGACTGTCAAGTTCTTCCACACCAAATTCTTCCATCCATGTCTTTATGGACCTGCTTTGTGCACTGGTGCGCAGTCATGTTAGAACAGGAAGGGGCCATCCCCGAACTGTTCCCACAAAGTTGGGAGCATGAAATTGTCCAAAATATCTTGGTATGCTGAAGCATTAAGAGTTCCTTTTACTGGAATTAAGGGGTCGAGCCCAGCTACTGAAAAACACCCCCACACCATAATCCCCCCTCCATCAAACTTTACACTTGGCACGATGTAGTCAGACAGGTACCATTCCCCTGGCAACCGTAAAACCCAGACTCTATCAGATTGTTAGACGGAGAAGCGTGATTCGTCACTGAAGGGAACACACCTCCAATCTCATTGTACATTCTGTATAATGACAATAAAGGCATTCTATTCCACATATCCACTGCTCTGGAGTCCAGTGGTGGCGTGCTTTACAACACTGCATCTGACGCTTTGCATTGTGCTTGGTGATGTAAGGCTTGGATGCAGCTGCCATGGAAACCCATTCCATGAAGCTCTCTACACACTGTTCTTGAGCTAATCTCAAGGCCACATGAAGTTTGGAGGTCTGTAGTGATTGCAGAAAGTTGGTGACCTCTGCACACTATGCACCTCAGCATCCACTGACCCCAGTCTGTGATTTTACGTGGCCTACCACTGCATGACTGATTTGCTGTCATTCCCAATCACTTCCACTTTGTTATAATCCCACAAACAGCTGATTGTGGAATGTTTAGTACTGAGGAAAGACATCTTTAAGTTGCCATAACCTCAAATTTCTGGCATACTGATATTTTGGACACTTTGCTTTCATGGTTTGCTCCTTTACAGGCCCCAGACGTGGGTCAGCTGACCTCACATTAAGGCTCTACCTTGTGAGGGATCAAAACTACACACGTAAGAGCAAAAAACTGCAAATAACTTCCACATGATCAACAAACATCTTTAAATTTTGAGCTTTCAAGCCTCCCATCTGCAGTCAAGAGAGCGTGCGACTTCTCTAACTTGAAAAGGCTGGTTTTCACTGCTCTTATCAAAGTTGACATTTTCCTTTGAAAATTTCACTCCTATTCATTTCCATTATAACCTCATTATAAGTGGCGTGCACTCAGTCAAGAAACAGGTGCTCTTCAGACACGGACCGCCACAGGATGACCACAGAGGTCTGACTGGACTGAAGTCAGCGAGTGCGTCGAGGATCAAAAGAAATCGGGCTGCTAAACATTTCCAGATGTCGTGCTTCATCACCTTGTCACGCCTTTGATATGTCAGCACCGACCACACCGCCCATAAATCGGATCACACAAGAAAAGTGTGCCATAACCCATTTCCCCAGCAGATATCTGCACTTCCAGCAACAAAAGCACAGGTGCCACATGAAGCATACCTGCTGCATGGAAATGTCCCAAAAAGCCACATGCATGCATTCAGTGACGGAGCTACACTTTTTTTCCAAGGGGTGGCCAAAGGTGAGCAAGGCTTTATCAGAGGGGTCCATATACAAATGATGAACGAAAGGAAACATATATTTTCTCACACACACACTCAAATTAAAATGGTTTACTTAACAAAGATTTGCCATGACCAAACAAGATGTTAAATGGCACCATGGAACAGTGAACATGTATTAAGTATTTTAAGAGTATTTCTGGGCAGACATCTCAATAAGTTAAGTTGCAATTAGTTAAGTAGGCCCTATAGCATAGGTACCCATTAGTAGCGGAGCCAAGGGGGTGGCAATGGCCAACACCAACAGAGCCCTTGCCACCCCTACTGCCACCCCACTGGAAATGGTCATTTTAAAATATAATACTTAGGAGATCGGCAAAGATTTGCGAGGAAAAGTGTAATTTCCGACTGTCCCTGAACGCACCCCGACGCAGTAGCAGCCTACCTGCTGCTCACTGAGTCTGACGCTGTTC
>JAVDPK010000988.1:45036-67387 GCA_034780415.1 Cichlasoma orientale | reverse complement strand
CACACACACACACACACACACACACACACACACACACACACACACACACACACACACACACACACACACACGCAGGCTGTTTCAAGAATACCAGATGCTCGGCTGGAACGCGTTTCTCTGAAAAATGTGACCGTTCCATCATATTTTCCAGCTCGTTCCTCAACACATGACTGCCGGCTCTGCGTCCAAAACAACCAGCGCTGTAACCGTATCCAGACGGCTCCTCTGCAGCTCTCCAGCAGCTGCACCAGGTTCAAACTCAAACCTGGTGAAAGCTCTTTATTAATTCAAATGTGACACATGACCTTTGCCACATATCTCTCTCTCTCTCCTCTCTTTTCTTCCCCTCTTTGTTTTTGTACTGTACTGCTCATTAACCCTTTCCACTCCGAAGGCTCGGGACCAGGCTGCATTTTCTCTGCTTTTGAAGGCGGCACTGAACACCTCCTGTAGCACCACTATCTTTACAAACACTGTAGAACTTGTAATGGTGCATTTCTGTGGCATCAAATGTGACAGATGTTTAGTACGGGTTCAATAACATCAGTGTTCATGACTCATTATTGTAAGGCTACTCTGTGTTTTACTCTTTTTGCCAGAGTGTAAGCGTCCTTTAACCATAGAGCAAAAGGTTATTCACTGAGGCCTTACAGCTGTGGAGGTGTTGCTGACTGGGTCGAGGGATGTTTAAGGTGTTCAATGTTTTAGTCTGTGATGAAAATTCCCAAGTAAATGTGTGTTTAAACAAATTACAGCTACTACATGGAAAGCAAGAAAAAGACAGTTATTATTATTGTGCTGTTTAGCTCCTCGTCTGAGCTCATAAAGGGATGAGACAGTCTGATTTATGCACTGTATAACGGGAACGTTGTGGGATAAATGCATGCAGAGAGTGTTGTTAAATAGGGATGAAACAGCTGTTTTCTTGCCCTGGGATAAGCCGGGAATAAGGCTTTGGTGACCACCACCTATAAAGAAAAGCTGGGAACTGAACTGGTTGAAGTGCCTGTAGTTATTGCTCACACATGCATAGAGCTTTTAGGGATAATTACTCACAACAACCTTTGGATGTTTGTGCACAGGGCAGTAAGTTCAGAGAGTATTAAAATAAACTAAAAAACCTTCAGTCATACCGTTTTATTAACTGTTTCTATGAGGCTGCAAATGAAAGCAGAGAAATGCTGCAGTAAGAACAGAGTCAGTTCAGTTCTGATTACTGTTATTGTCCCACACACAAATATACAATGAAATGAAAGAAGAACCCTCCTAAAATGAAAAAAAAAAACAGTAGGGGAAAAACCGCAGATGTTGATCTGGAGACAGCGGAGGTTGAAACTGAAGGCAGCAGGAATGATGTAACCCTCCCAAACAGCCACTTTTGTCTCTAGGACAGACAAATTTAGTAGGTGAAATGGCAGTGAAATAATATGGCATCAGCTGGCATACATTCGGCCTGCATGTCAGACTTCTTTACTGATGCACCTCTAAAGCCCTGTCAGATGGACTGGGTTTAAACTCACTTTGCAATGGGGGCCAAATACAGCCCAACTTCATCTGAACTATTGGCTAATAACCTGTCAACACACCTACACATTCTTCAACCTACACATTTAATCAATGAAATGTCTCAAGAGAAAGAAGTGCAATATCAAAACTACATTATAAAGAAATGCACTGCTAGCACAGTTCTTTGGGCTGATGTTTTAAGAAATAAGTGTAAAATTACAGAATAATAACAGTAAAATTACACTGGCAGCTAATGGAACGCATCCTGTCCATTCCAAACAAACAAACAAACAATATAAAGAACAAACGAACAAACAGATGAAGAATCCCCCCCCCCATAAATTTGTAGAGAAAATAGTAACAAAAAACAAACAAACCTAATTTTCTGTTTTTCTGTCATTTAGGAGTTTATCTATAATTTACTTTGGTGTACCGCGACAGGCCACAGGTGTCTTTGTCAGCAGGTAAACTGTATAGCTGATGAAACTACAGCTGAAAGTCTGATATTCTCACATTTTCCAAAGCCATCACATGGGCTGGATTGGACCCTGTTCTGGGCCCAGGGCCATATGTTTCGCACCCCTGACTTAACTCTTAACCAGCTCCACCTCTGATGTTCAGACGTGTTATTTCAACTCACCAGATCTGGACCACCAGCAGCTTAACTTTAGTGATTACATTTAGCTACTACCTATTAGTTACGGTTACTAACCTGTCTATACCAGTTGTTCCTAAAGTCAAGAGTGCTGCGGCTCACTTAAAAACCAGAAAATCCCATTGGCCCTCCCCCGGTTGTCCATTAGCGCCAGCCTGTGAAATTCGCCTGGCTAGAAGCCTGACTTCATTCTCATCAAAATACAAGAGAAAGTGATGTATTTCCTTGAAAATTTGATTCAAAAAGCATAAACAACACAGGCTCTTGGCTATAAACTGCTCATGCCAATATGTGACCCACTCGCCCCTGGGACACAAACTTCAAAAAATTAAATTTAGGTCAGAGTAATGAGTAATATCACAAACTAACCACCCCCTGTTACCACTTTTAATTCACTTTTTATATAAATAAATAAATTTATATAAATATGCAACTGTGCATTCTTGTAATTTCAAACTGAATTTCTGTTTTTACTGCGGCCCGTGCAGTACATTTGCGACCCACCAGGGGACCGCGGCCCACACTTTGGAAACCACTGGTCTAAACCGTTTATCCTCAACCTTACGTTCACTATTTTTATTTAAAACTCAATTTAACAGCTTTCTATCATCTTTGTATTTTCAGCATTTTATTCAAACCTCTCGCTGATTTCCTTTGAATGTAGTGTTTGCTAACAAATTGAACCGCTTAATCATATGTTTAACCCAACAAATTCCATGACGTTAGTGATTAGCCATACATTCGGCGAGCTATTCAACTTCTTGACCTTCAACTTACCTTTTTATATTTATTTTTGGCTCAAAATTCTTGAGATCCACTCAGTTCTTTTGTTACATTGTAATCTCTGTTTAGTCAGGTTACCTGAGCTGGGCTACATGTACCTTTCACTTGAATGGCTAGTAGCTACATGTTTGGTGCTTACTGTAAACTTTGTGTGCGTCAGTGCGACATGAAGCAGTTCTGAAAGAATGGGGAAAATGTAGAAAAGGACTTAATTTATCTCATGAAATATAAAAGCGAACAGGCAGGAAAAAAGTGTTTGTTCAGTTTTATTGATAAAATCATCATTATAAATATAATTACCATTATCATTGTTATGAATTAAACCAATTTACCTTTAGATTTGACTGGTTAAAAAAAAAAAGAATCATCTAGCACCATTTGCATCAATAAATAGAGTTGCTTGTGCCAACATCTGGGTCATTTTGGGTATCACAAATTAAAAAAAAAAAAAATCCATGTTCTCACATTCACCCCCCCCCCCCCCCGATCTGTTCTAATTGTCCTCACACTGGATGTAAACTGGGATTCATTTCCATCATTGTCACGTTATGCCTCTGTCCAGCAGGACTCCAAATGACAATGCACAAAAAAAAAACAACAAAAAAAAAAGTATCAAAACTTTTCCAAGAGAACAATAATAACAATAATCATACTTATAATAACAACATTTTTCCATAAAAACAATCATAATTAAAAATTGCACCGTGTTGTTGCAGCTCTGCTCGTATTTAACATTAATGTACTGAAGTCTTCGAGAAAAACCTGTCATTTATGAGATAAAGCGTCACATTTAAAAACATAATCTTTACCATCTGACTGCTTGCACTGAGCTTGGTTTGCAAGTTTGAGTGTAAAAAAAAAAAAAAAAAAGAAAGATTCGTGCTCATGTACCACGTTTAGTTTTTAGACCTCATGTGACGTCAGAAGGTTTAAGCCTGCATCAGCCAATAATAACACTGTGCACAGGAAATGTGCTTTTATATAGAGTGCCATTACATCATCTAACAGTAACTTGGAGAGAGTCCTGTTAGGATATGACACCCAAGTACTGACTGCATCAGGCCTATTTAAGTACCTTTCTTTGAAAAAATATGAACACTAACTCCTCAAAACACCATTTTTTCCATTAAAGATTAATAAAAAGATCTTCAATTGCAAATGTTGTAAACAGAAGCAATACTTCATGTTATTTTGTCTTACTAAAACCGTCTAAAATGTGCTGTGGATGCATCGTAATCATCATGTACTGAGGTCATACTTCCCAGGCTTTGTTATTGGTAATAAAAGAAAAGAAAAACATTGATTTAAGAGGGAAAAGTCATGTTGAAACTAAATCTCCCCAATAAATCCCAATAAAAATGACAACAAATGTATTGAAGTGCCAACACTGTTAACAGAGATGATGAATTTCTAGGTAAAAGTCAAACAGAAACACAGTTTTCAGAATTGGAAACGAATCAGACAGCAGTTCAGGTGGAGTCGTCCAGTTAAAGGAAAGGATGGGACGAGATGGGGGACAGAGGGGTGAGGCGGGAGGGAAGCTGAGGATGAGTCTTTGTATATCTCCCTCCTCTATGTGAGACTGTGGGTATTTTCTTAACCTCTCAACACAGAACAGTACGTGTAAATAGTTAACATACAAATATACATTTTCCTGATTTCAGTTTCAAGGGCCTTTATTGTTTTTCCCCCCTTTTGTGGCACTTACAAACCACCCAAAAACTTTAAAAAAAAATCATCCCCCTTCTGTCTCTCATTTCTTCAGGTTTTTCTCCAGCTGCTCTCTTCTTCTTTCTCCTCTCAGTTTCCATCTTTGCTCGGCCCTCGTTCCGTCTCTTTCTGTCCCTCTGCGGCAGTCTGTCGGCTACCTGCTGCTCTGTCTACACCTTGTCCAGCAGGGATCTCTTGCAGTAGAGGAGGCGCCGGGGCGTGCCGTACTTTCTGAAGAACAAAAGTGCTCCCAGGGTGATCACAACCAGCACCAGAAGGAGAACGGGGATCACCACGGCCAGGGGATTGGCCCAGCTCTCCGAATCCGACTCTTTACGGCCCTTCTTGGGGTCCTCGTTCTCGCAGCCCATCCAGTCTCTGAGCACGGACTTGGGGTAGCCGGACTCCACCTTCATGTACTGGTTGTTAAACTTCCAGTACTTGTTGGCTTTGTAGAAGTAAGTGTAAGCTGTGGAAACAGGATCAGAGTTTAAAGAGGTTTCACAAGACAACAAAGGAGCTGTTTTTGGACATAGTGATGCTCTAAGTGTCAACAACGGCGCTGCAATCAAATGATTTTTATTCTCAGACTAATTCTGCCATTATTGTTTTTTCAAAAATGCCAGCTACAATTTTCTAAAGAGTGCACCTGAGAGAGAGAGAGAGAAAAAAAGCAGCAAATATAAAAAACTTACATCCATCTTCACTCATGATGGTTGCTTTGATGTTATCTGGTGCACCGCTCCACTTGCTGATGGGTTTGGGATAATCTTTGTCCACTGCGCGAGTCTTCTCGTTGTAACGGTAATATCTGCAAACGCCAGAATCATTAAAGACAAGGAAGAAAGAACTTCCTGGAAGAAACCGCTTTAGATTAGTCGTTCTAATAACAGAGGCAGAGCAAGTGCTTTAACCTTTTTATTTTTTAACTCTAAATCCCATTATAGGCAGTATTCCTATATCAGGCTTTAAAGGATTGCTCCATCTCTTTATAAGTGGGAAACGTTTTTACAATAAGGCTTTGAGACGGAGAAGGAAAGACCCCCGAGGCCGTGATGAAACACGCTGCTTTTTCCAGGATTACAAAAGCCCCATCCACGAGGAATGAATGATTACTGACGTGTTTGAGCAAGAGTATGACAGCGACGTGAATCACATGTTAACGTCTTGAGCTCAACCCAGTTAAACATGTGTGGAATGAGGGAGCATCTTTAGAAAGAACTGTGCTCCCGTTCAGCGACTTGGAGGTCAACGCTAAGCTCCGGTCAAGTTGTTTACATGACACACGGCGGTCCAACACGTTACTAGGACACTTTGTGGTGGTTTTTCCTTTCATTTGTAAAACATTTGTATTTTATCCTAAGACAATGTAAGGTCTGGCATGTGGTCCTGCAGTTTAAGATGCCTCGGACCCTTGATGCATGCCATCCCTCACATATTTCCTCTATGCCGTTATCTAAAAAAAAGCAAGACAAGAAATGCTACTGCTGGGGTAAAACCAATTCTCATGCCAATTTGTAATTGTGTTTATGTTAGGAAGGACAGAGTGTGCGTCACAGGGCTGAATTATGGGATATCATTTCCAATAAGTTCACAGATAAGTTCGCCAAGCTCAATTTACAAATACTTTTTTTAAATGAGAGGAGTAACAAATAAGACAAATGGGGAAAAAAAGGAGAACTCACTGAGTGCCTTTGAAGAAGTACGTCTGTCCTGTTGGCGTGTAGAAGAGAGCTGCGTCGATCTTATCTTCGGGTAGGCCAGATCCCAGGTCTTTCAGGCTCTTTGGAGAGTCCTTTTCCATGGTTGACTCACTAAAGACCCAGTACCTGTTACCTGGAGATAAAAGATGAAAAGACCCGAGATTGAAAACAGACAGAGGGGGGTGATGAGAGAGAACCAACACATGCAACAGCTGCAGCGATGCAGCCGTCATAAATCTGGTCTCCAGATGGGACCTACCCTTGAAGAAGACAAATTTCCCATCACTCCTCTCGTAAGCGGCATTGATGTTTGATGGCAGGCCCCTCCAGAAGTGACTAATGGGCATCGGGTAGCCAGGCAGCACCTTGTTGTTGCGCATACGCCAAAACCAATTGTCCTATACAGATACACGGGGAACAGATACATAAATCATTAATAGTTAAACCTTCCACATGCTGCAGTCAAGAATCATAATATTTCTTATTAAAAATCCTGACTTTTCAGAACTAGCCCGGGTTCATATATTTTCATCTGCAGGCTTATGTTAGTGAAATACAGCACTGGCCCTTCATCCAATCAGAATGTTTGCTGTTAACAAAGCGCAAACAGAGAAACTGTCTTCTGTACCTTAAAGACAAACTTTTCCCCTCTGAGGACAGCGATGGTGTCAAAGTGTCCATCACAGATGTCTGGGCCATAATCCGGCTTGTCGGGGTTGGAAGGTTTAGTGGGACGAGGAGGAGGAGGAGGCGCCCCAGACTTTGAGCCTGTGATCAAATCGGAGACAGAAGTGAAACATGCTAAACTTGCAGGAACACAACAAAACCTATTTTTACTTATGCTTAGATCATCTTACTTGTGAATTTGCAAAGTTTGCAAATTGCACTCCAGCCTCTCGTCCAAATACGGACACTTTTGCTTCTAAAAGCCAAGCTGGTTAAAGCCGTGTTGACAAATTCAACACTTTAAAACATGATTTCACAGTAGCTACAACCACCTTTTACATACAGTCCATGGCACTGATTGGCCCAACAACCACAAAAAGTAGAGTTTTGCCCACATTTACTTATATTGCATTGAAGTAAGTGTCACTAAAACATTAGATTCATTAATAAATACATTTCTGTGTCCTCAAGTGAACCAACGCACCGTAAATTGCCTGGATTCCTCTGCGGTCATCATCGGGGAGCTGGAAGTTTTCAGTGTCGAACCACTGATAGAAGGGGGCCATGATGGCGGAGGGGTCGTTGGAGTGCTCCAGACCTAGAGCGTGACCAAGCTCGTGGACAGCAACCAGGAAAACATCATTGCCTTCAAAGAGAAGAACAGAAAGTTACAAAAAGATCAAAGTCGACACGTCCTGAAACTAAAAAGATTTCAAACCATCTGCAATACATGAAGTTTGTCTCCTCCTCTTTTTTAAGCTTTCACCCACTCCTCCTCTTTCTCTTACCTCCCTGATCGGCCGTCCCGGTGGTCCAAGGTTCGGCAAGGTCAAAGTGCGTGTCTCCGCCGATGCCTGCACCGGGGAAGTAAGCGTGAGCTAGGAAGCCGCCCTCGCCGTCAAACGGTGTGCTGTCGCCGTGGAATCCCTCTGCAAAGGAGAGCATGATGTCTGCGTACTTGCCAGGTTTGCCTCTGATCTGATCGAAGGGGATCTCTCTGAAGGTGAGCGGGATGACATTCTCCCACACCTTGAAGGCCTTTCGGATGGCGTCAAATGTACCACGTTCGCCCACTTTAGGGGTGTAGTTCTCTATGCTGGAAAAATAGAAGGAGATAAATAGACTTAAATTTATACACTTAATTAAAGTGAAGTGAATTAATCAGTATATTTTCTGAGTTAAACATAGAAAATTTTGAGCTGTAACCCTAAAGTCAATAAATTCCATGTTTCCAGAATAAATCAAATTCCCATGTGAAACTGCGAAACCAAACCACTGAACAGCGTAGGCGTATTCTGACCTGAAAGTCACCTCAGACTTTTCCCATTTCAGACCCTGCACGGCGTATCTCTTCCTCCTCAGGTTGCTCTTCAGCACTGGTCCAAACTTGTCGGGAACGCCGCATCGCGGTCGTTTCATCGCTCTGGAAACACAAAAGTAACACTTTTGTTTTACACCAGAAAACATGCAGACTGCTCTGAAGGATGCGTCATTAGTAGGTCTTCACTAGTTAGCTTCTCACGCAGGTCTTAAATTCAAAAATGTGCAAATGTGAAGCTCCGCTATTCGCCCATAATAATTTGAAACCAAGCTGTTATCTTTAACACGAATCAGGACTCACTCTAATGTGTTGGTGTCTATGGAGCCGGTGACGGTCAGTCCATAAAAATTCTGCATGGCGTTTATTGCTTTTCTGATGGTGTCTGGTGAGCGGATGGCCTGGGCTCTGACATCACCTGGAGGCAGGTAGCCATACTGCTGCAGCCAAGCCTGATGAAGGAAGAAAGACATGGTGATGAAGACCTTTGCTTATGTGCTGGAAAATCGTTTTCTTTTTGCTGGAAGAAGCTAAACGCTGATACTTCCACCTGAGACAGACATGGTGATGATGATGATCAGTTTACATGCAGCTTATTGCAGTTTGCCCTATCACTGGAAAGAGGAACTATCTTGGACATATTCAGTTGTAGAAATGCTGATGCTCTTGGTGGCTTAAGTGTGATGTATCCACATCAGTGACGGAAACGTGGAAACGCACACGTGTGATATTTATTTCACACTGTGTGTGAGATCAGGCAGTACGCATGAGGTCCCAGGGAGTTCTTTTTTTCATCTTAGTACTGTCAGGCATGCTGTTTAAAGCTAAATATGATTTATCAGTCTGGGTAGTTTGGTCACTAACTAGCAGACTTCTCAAGCCCCAGTCATGCAAGTCTACCCCCTGGTAACCACCAGTTTCTAGGCCTATCGGACTGATGCCTTAAATGGTAATTTACTTTATGATTTTTGATTCACAGAAACACATTTTTTCACATTTTGAGTAAAATAAGTAACTGAAACATAAATAGCAAAATAAACAATCAGCCTGATTAGCATACTTCTATAGAACGAATGTGGGCACGCTGCTTCAAAAACACCAAAACATCCTTATGTCTGCAGTATTTTTATCTTAAGAGGTGACAAATCACACTCCCACCACATGCAAACCTTAAAAATCGACTTGCTCACGAGCGTAGAGTAAGCGCTGACTGTGCCAGTTTAGGCTCACATGCTCAGAAAAAGGAAAACTTTGAGCTTGTAAAAAAATTAATTTATTTGATAAAATAATATTGTTGCTGTAAAGGAGGCTTTTATTTTTTGTTGGACATATAATTGCTGTTGAAGTCTTTCTGTTTTACTTTCTCTCTGAGTTAGTGAGACAGGCCAGAAACAACAGTAAAACCACCTGAAAACATCAAAGAACATCTTAGTCAACAGAAAAGAAGGGACTGACCTCCCCTATGAGCCTGTGGGTGTTTGTCTACTTTCAGAGCTTGTTTGGACCTGCTTCTCTTAGCTCAGCTGTACAACACACATTGTATGGGAAATAATGGGTGTGTGTGTGTGTGTATAAGTGAGTTTTTGTGTGTCATGCTGACTTGTTAACCTCCCTCTGCAGCAGCCAACACATACTGAGGTAACTCAGCAGACCAAATTTATTGTCTTTTCTTCATGTGACTGTGACACTACCCCATTTATGGTTTCTTTAAAGTTAACATCAAATCCTCAAATGTCCCCTTCATTTATACTGGACTTGTTACGGGAAACTTTGTTGTGGGGTCATAAGGAGGCATGAGAGAGGAACTAAATGCCAAATAAAACACTGATGTCATTTTTGTCACAATGACCCAGAACTCTGTCTAGACAATCGCAGCCAAACACAGCTGTCACGAGGCTGGAAAAAAATTAACATTTTCAGCAACATTTGGGATCCTCAAAGCTTAACTTTAGGATCCCCCTGCCACTGTCTCTGTCTGTCCTCCTCCTCCTCACTGTCTGTCAACTGAAACCACCACTGTTTATCTTTACACATAAAAGGCCTTTTCTTTCCATTGCCTACTGTTGGTGGTCAAAAACTGGACCGTGAGAGTAGTTTGAAAATGTGGGGAATAGGGTTTATTGAGAAGAGTCAATTGAGACATTTGATGGCACTCTTACCTGCCAGGAGACAATAAGCTATGCATATAGACTGTAAACAGAGGGCAAAAGCACACAGTCTTGCTTTACAGGTAACAAATTAATCTTGTTTTACTTAATATGCACAAAAGCAGAAAAATGAAACACTTGGTCTTACAGGCGTTAGGAGTGACTACCTTTAACGTGGCAGTCAAAGAGCTAACACTGTAGGTACTAGGTGACAGTAAGTAATGGTTTTGTATATAGTAAACCAGTGACTTCCAACCACAAGTACCAGCCGGTTTCCTCGGGAGGTACCGTTGTAGTGGCCAGAGGTACTTGCACAGATCAGCTCAAAAAATATGAAAAAATACAGAAAATTTTATTTTTTTTAATATAAAAAAATTAAATTAGCCTTTATTTTGACAGGGTTGATAGGTAGGGGGACTGATACACATAAAATGGTCTGGGGTAGATTTAAACCCTAAACCTGGGCCCGTGCAGTGACCCTTGGTAGATGGGTTGCCTGCTCAACCAGGTGAAGGGGTTGAGAAGTGGTTGAGCAGGCAACCAGCTAAAGTGGCAAAGTGCCGCTTAAGTTAAAAAATAAACAAACAAAAACAGTCTCTGGTGATACTAGTCTGTAGATGATGGAGAAGACCTGCGAATATCCGTTCCCAACCACGCACTAACCATATTAGTAAAACAAAGATAGATACATTTAATCCTTTTATAGTAATAATTTGATCTGTGCTGCCCATGTTCTCAGAAATGCCCTGCCTACAGCTCAGCTTGTGCCGTCATAGACCGTAACCAATTTTGACCAGGGAAATCATGTTTGACTAAGCACTATAATTAGAAAGCCTAAATATATGCATTAATGAATTCAGTAGATTCAATAGACTGAAAAGGTCAAAACTGAAAAAAGAAGTGGTTGAAACAGCTTGCTAATAGCATGGCTAAATTATTAGCCAATAATATAAGAAGTGTTGAAACTGGTCAAGGATTCCTGCACATTTGAAAGTTGTCACTAAACATAATGGAAAGTTGTTAAAGGAGCAGCAATTAAACAAAGTGATAATAGTGAGCCAAAAATGGCTAATACAGCTATTTAACCATCACTGCTAACGGTAAGCTGAATGTAATTTTTAAGGGTAAAATACAGTCCGGAGCTATTTTAAATAGGTTTTAATGAACCAACATAAAAGGTGGTGCTGATAAAGGTTTTCTTGAGGTTGGGGACCACAGTGCTAAGATGACTGTAGTGTCACATACATGCATCAAAATCATCATCTCCTGATTCCCCTGTTGTAGTTAAATGCATCTTTAAGTGTATGTTTCCAATTATGTATGTGCACACACAGAGTTAAAACACATTTTCATCCCCACCACAAATTAAGCCAGTGGAATTACCCCAAATTCCTTCGTTAGCGTCATCTAAACCTCAGATATCTCTCTTGTTCCACCATATGCTCTGGTTTTCTCTTCAAGCCTGCCTCCAGCAAGTGAAGGGCAAAGCGTGGATGGAAAAGGAGCGACTGGGCATCAACTGGGCCGTCCACAGCCTGTGCACACACAGCTACTGTTAGTCATGTGGTGGGCAGAGAGGCCAGAGAACAAGGTTCACTTATGTCAACCCGCAGAGAGGCGACCTATCCCCCTTCTCCCTATCACTGCGTATTCAGTTGGATTATTTAAGCGTCTAGTAAATGTATTTTATCCTCTGACTCTCTAACACTAACCAACCAAATTTACTTTCTCTGCCTCTCCACTAAATACAACTAGTGTGCCCTGTGGCTCCAGTGTGGTGAAGCGTCTGCTTCTATAAAAACACACCCCGGTCCACTGCATGAAAGTCTCTCCCACACTGTGAGGACCTCCACTTCTCTCCTCTAGTCCCAAACTACTCCACACACCACCACCACCTCCGGTTGGAGCGCCAGGTATCCCAACATGCACCTCTCCTCTGTGGAACTCCCTTGCAGCCACCATCAAAGCTTCTATTTATTAAGACTTGTACATGGCTGGTATTGTTGGCCTGTGGGTAGCCAATTAGCTGGCTACACAGCCATGTGTGGTCAAAGGCTCGCTGCTGGTTTGGTAAACAGACCTTTGAGTCCCTGCAGTGACGTGTGGTCTGAGCATATAATACACAGAAACACAACTGATGTAAAGTAGCTGGAAGCAATGGTAAAGCTGTGCAATGTGTATCCATTCTGTCCCTTTAATGCCGTATGTAGCACTTGTATGACTGATTAATCATACATCGTACATCATTAATCATACATCTACATCTCTACAGCTTGAAATTCAATTGTTCCAGCTTCTGTGCTGCTTTTGCTTTTCTTCTATCCCATGTATAGATCAGCTGGGCTCAGACACATGAGACAAACATTTCACTTTGGGGTCTGGCAGAACTGACACAACATTTTTCACAGTTTTTCGCCACTAAAGCGAGACCAAGAGGCCGAGGGATCCCAACAAACATGGTTAAAACCCCCCCGGTCAAAACCGGTCGCAGTAAGAAGCCAAAAACTGAATCATAGATGGATGTTCACATTGTTTCCAAGTAGAATACAGGTCGGGTCAGACCACCTCTCACAAAGTGAAAAATATAGATCTGAATTGATTTGTTGGAATAAATCAGTTAGTAAGTCAAGTTGTAGACCGCAAAATGTGAAGGTATGAGTTTGAGTCAACACTGAGGTGTCTGTTTCCTTTTTAATCAAGAAACTTTTCTTATTTTGTTTATTTCATTTTATTCAAATTGATAAAGCAAGTAGAAAACAATTCAATACAAGCCAGCCGTCCAAATGTTTGCTGGGGTAATGACTGGTGGCGTCTGTTTTTCTACAACATCCTGAGCTGAATTTCATGAAACTTTGTGAAGTAGCAACAAACTACAACATTTTCGTGTGAATCTGGAACATTTTCTTTAAAAATGTGAGATTGGACTTGGCCTTGGCAGACGATATCAATGATATCCTGTAATCTACAGATTAAAGATATAATTAAACTAATCAGCTGAAGTGCTAACTTGCACTGTAAATAAAAACCCATGTGTGATGTTGGAAGTGTGTTTTGGATCATTCCCATGCTGGAATATTCTTCTTCTGCCAGGCTTCTGGAGACTGGGAGTCACCTTTTGCACTCACGCAGCTCCGTCTCCTCGCACTCTAATCTCCATGCTTTCTATAAACAGTTTTGGCACCAACTAAAGAGATTTTCCCTTTGATCGTTTTTTTTTAAAATCAGGCTTCATTTCCTCAAGTCACAAAATACACTTTTGTTCATCGAATGGCCAGAAATACCAGGGGAATGCACAGACTTCTCTTAAGCAACGTATTTCAGACTCATTTGCCTTGACTTTCTGCAGACCGATCATGCTTCCAAAGGCCCATATTGAGCTAGGAAAAACCCTGGTTGTGACAATGGAGCTATCCTGGTGTCATCTTATCAAAGGAGACTATTCATCAGGCTCCTTTTCATGAGCTTTAGAAACGTTGAATCTCACAGTTTTGTACTGAAAAGCACACAGGGTTATTTTTCTGGACACAGCCCACAGAGACGGACTTATATGAGGTCCTTTGCACTGCGTGAGCTGTCACAGTAACTCATCCCACTCCATTTCCACTGAAAACATCTGCGCCGAGACAACATGCTCTTATTTTTCTTCATGTGGCTCTTTTGATACCACCTGGTCACTGTGGCATCTCTGCTTTTTGTTGGTCACAGATCTTCTTCTTGTATCCTTTTTGCACCTTTTTGAAGTCTAACAATCAAATTTTTTAAAAAACAATCTTTGTAAATTCCCCACATAGACACCGATGAGGTCAATTAACCACAATCGCTTGTTTCTACTTTTAGGCCTGCTTTCTTCAATAGAAACACCATTACTCACAAGAGGAACTTTTCCATTTAATGACACAACATCTATATTATGTCTCAACATAGAGTTGCCCATCAAAGGCCATGTGGCTGCTTGTCAGACACTCTTGCTGACACTGTCATGAGACTGAGCGCGCGCACACAAAAACTCAACCACAAGTTCCTGCAGTGGTCATACACTAGATAAAAAAAAATTAAAAAAATTCCAGGAGCATTTATAGTTCTTGTGGTCAAAAACAAAACAATCAAGACATGTTCACAGGAAGCAAGACTGATTACGTTAGTATAAGCATCAGCTGTTTTCCCTTTGTTTATGCAATAAAGAAACTAGGCAATAGTAATAATAAGGAGAATGGTGTCACAAGCATTTTTAACCATCTATACACAGTAGTGCTATATTGTCTCTTAAACAATGCTAAAGCACGTCCCTTTTGTCTATCGCACTGCTGCCAAAACTCTAAACGCTGTCCCCTGGACTGCCGCAGCCACTTTTATTGATAAATTAGCTGAAGGCTGAATTTTCCTGTCTTTAAAATCTCAGCAGCAGTGAGGGAAGAAAACAGACAGGGCAGCAGAGGATGATCTAAAGTGCAGAGTTACTTACATTAAAGAGGGAAAGGTAAAAACATTAGGGAGAGAGAGAGTGGGCCGAGGCAGAGACACACAGAGAGAGAGAGAGGGGTTAGGAGTATGGCTGAATTTAAAGTAGAGGGACTGAGTCAGTTGTTCCTCTCGCTGCATGCCAACGGAAAAAACCGAGAGTTCTGCTCATGAGTGGCTGAACCCTCTCATTGCTTCATTTCTTGGCGTCTCTGACCCAGTTAACACTCACACCAGCGCCGTGCAATATTTTGTCTGCTTTCATGTGTCTTCCTGGTCAAACAGGTCATAAAATGCACTCACCGGAGGTTTTGGTTATGGTGAAACATTATAATACTGATGCCTGGACAGCTTTAGAGGAATAGTTACTGGATTGTCTCTGCACACTCCTGACCTACAGCAAAGTTCTCCATTTCCTTTTTCTCATTTAAAAGGGAACATATTATACTTCTACTTATTCTATTTTGGTGCATGTGACAACTGTGGTACAAAAGTATTGAGCCACATAGTTTCCCAATCTTTGAATTCAAGTGTTTTCAGCACCATTGCCACTAAATTCGTGCTTGGTGCTCTAACAGGATGCTACCATTGCAACAAGTCAGCTTGTAAACTTTCTTCCCTCCTTGATATTCCACAATCACCTGTAAGTGGGATTTCTGTAAAGTGGAACTGTGAACCACAGCAACTCGGCCATGAAGTGTCAGACCACATAAAGTTACAGAGCTGGTGCTGCGGCGCATAGTGCGTAAAAGTCTCCAACGATCTGCTGACTCAGTGACGGCAGAGCTTCAGACCTCCTCTGGCATTAACATCAGCACAACAATTGTGCACCGGGAGCTTCACTGCATGGGCAGCTCCTGTAGGCGGCCCATGTGTCCAGATTGTGCACACTGGGGAGTATTATTACTGGGAGATGCCGGCTCAAGCAGGTACAGCCCTGATCTACTGGCTCCACTTTCCATTCTGCAAAACTTCACAAACACCTGCTGTTAATGGCAAGAACAGCTGTGTTGAGAGAATATGCTTATTTGGCTGCTTTATTTTGCTTTCTAAGGATCCGTTTAGCTTTTAAATACTTCAGCGCATTTTAAATAAAATTGTGTGCATTTGCTTTTGTTTGCATTGTTGTTTTACATCTTCTTTGTTATTAATCCCTCTGAAACAAGTTTCTGGCTTTTATTTTTAGGCTGTAAAAAGGGAATTACTGCATTTTAAAGAAGCTGTAGTTATAATTTATTTAGAGTTTACTGACTAGATTCTGTCTCAGCACATCTGGCCTTCAATCAGCCGAGCACCTGTGACTAAAAACAGTAAGAGCGCAGCTTTAAACTGCATCTATTTTAGGCTAAAAATGGCACCCATTAGCATCACAGCTAACTGTTTCTCTCTGATGTCCTCCACCGGTGGACCATTTTCTTAGGCGGTCAGCAAAGATAGGCCTCAGCTCTCTCTTGAAGTCCATCAGTTTCTCATTAAGCCTGATCCAGCTGATTATTTTGACATCTCTTAGGTGACAGCTGCCGCCTGTCAGAGCAGCACGCAGCAGACCTCGAGCAAGGGCTTTCCTTTGATGCTACATCAACAGCGACTCCAGTCAAGATAAAGGGAATTGAACCCAGATGTGTTTTGACCAGATCTGTATAACCCGCTGCTGGGATCACAAGACATGTGTCTCCAGATGGAAACAGGAAATCTCCAGATTTTTTTTTTTTTCATTTTTAGTCAAGAATGGAGAGATCCTGTTTTAGAGGCTGTTGTTTTCATTGCTGCCCACTTCCTTTGCTCACATGGTCTAACTAAGCATTTTATTTAAGTCAAGAATCTATAGAGAAGGCAAAAAAAAGGTGAATGAAAACAGATGCTGGAGGGAAAAGAGGCGCTTCAGAAAAAGCGATTTCATTTTGAGGGAATAGGGAAAATCTGATTTCTCTCGTAGCAGGGCTTCTCGTTGCACTCAGCTCGGATAAAGTGGGATCAGTTTCTCAGAAAGAAGTCAGATAGGGACATCAACATGTTGAGCAACACTGATAAACCACAAAATTCCTGTAAACTCAGTCTGAGTTATACTTCTTGAGCCCCCCCCCCCCTCCAAAAAAGGAGCTTCAGCCACTTCAGTTAAACACTGATGTCACTCACTTGTTTTTGTCTTTGCTTCTCCGGTTTTTTTCCACAGTTGTTATTTTGCCTTTGCATCCCATATCTTCCCGGCAGCACTTTATTCTACTTTCTCCACCGGGATGAGTCTCCTGTTTGATCACAGGTTTCATATGCAGCTCTTAGGTGAAGTAACCCTGAAGCCATAATTAAACTTATCCTTCCTCTCCATCGGGGCTGACTGTTGTGTCTGACAGCACCACAGGGGTGACTTCACTGAGGAGAAGACTGTGTACACAGCTTCTGTCACCGCATTTGGCATCCGCAATTCATCTGATCGCGTTTAATTTTGCACTGAGGGTCACTGTTGCTATCTCAGTAAACCGATAGATTGCTACCGTGGTGTTAGAGACATTTTCCCTGAGCTGCTGGAGACGACGCTGCAGTAAACAGCCGTGTTTTCTCACTTTGTTTACAGACATTCATCACCGTGGAGGTGCGTTCGCCACAGGACAGCAGCCTGCGGCGTCTTATAAACTGTCTGACTTTGAGTTATCCACCTTGTCTGGCTTGACTCACATGCCAGCGACTTGTGGTCAGTGACTAAGGTCCTCCTTCGTGCATCCTGTGTCCACACGGAGCTGCAAAACACGCCTGTGAATTGAAATTACTTCTCTTGCACAACTGGAGTGACTCAAACTCACATAAAATCTGCATCCTGTATGTTACTGAGAATCAGATTGTAGACTGCAGCTTCTTGCAGCATGAGTGTCATCCAGAACTGGAACTGCACCATAAATGGTCACATAAATGTACTTTTGACCGATGACGTTATGGTGAACTGGAAATTTTGGGCATGATGGGCAGAAATGGGCTCAGACCGCAACCACCTGTGGTGCCTGAACTTAATCATTTTGGAGATCTGATGACAGAATATGTTCCTCTGATGAAAGCCGTACCCCTCTTTAGCGTTTCCAGGCTGATGTCCCACATCTGGACACCTGAGGCCTGCTGTATATTGTCTGTGCATCATGTCCAGCCTCACCAGCTTCCTGCCTGTGCTGTCTGTGCAGTCTACACAGGCAGATGAAAACCATTAACGCCCTCCCCCTTAGTACCACCACAACTCCCCCTTTTTTCTCAGAACAAAGCAGCTCAGCTGAGGTTTCTAAACTGTACACAGCCCCTGCATGGCTGGATCTCCTCCACTTACTTCTGAAAACTTTTGACTCATGTTTTTTTTTTTTCCTGGATGGAAAAATAAAGGTTGGGAAGTTCTTGGAAAATGGTCAGGCTGTTTGAACAGGAGAAAATAAACGTGAAGTGTGGCAGCTTTTAATAGAAAAAACCTACCACAATTTAGAAACTCATACAGAGCAAAGGTCATTGGAGTGTCATAGTAATAGATTACTATACAGTTATTGTTAATACATCCTTAAATCAACCAGGCAGAAATCTCAAGTCTTTTTAAAAGTGATCAAACGCAGCCAGTGTTTCACAAATACTGTGGGAAAAACACATCCGCATCTTTTATTGCACATGCTGAAATTCATGTGCGTATAAATGCGCACAGCTTGGAGTAAATGCATCTCGTTTTCCAGTTCACTTACCTCGGCTGCTAGTACGTCTGCCGTAACGGAGGTAAGACCAAAGCAGCAGAAACCGCAGGCCAGGGTGAGGAGTATCATTCTGGTATCTGCAGACTACCTGAGAGACTTCAGGGAACTAACACTCTGCACAAATCCGTCCTGAAGGGGGGGAAAAAATCCAAAACAAAACCGACCGATGCTACTCCACGATGTAAAACGTGGCACAAAAACTTTGTCCGATCCGCGTGGACACTTTGAGCGTAGCGAGTAACTTTTACGCACAGAAACGACCGCAGTGGAGTCAGAGCCGGACTAAAAAAAAAAAAACAACGAGCAAAACGCTGAAAAGAGAAAGAGATGCTGCAAACTAAAAGCCCCGCAGTCTGGCTCTCTTTTCTCTCACCAGGGCTGCCTGAAGCGTGTGCGGACGTGGAGAGAGCGAGAGAGTGGGGAAGAGGGGGACCTTGTTTTCTTCAAGGTCCTCCTCCAGAGGAGGGGGGGCATCATTAATCAATTACTGGTAGTCTAAAAAAACTTTAAGTGACTGAATACCAAAGTAAAAGCACCATAACTGAAAATACTGGAGGCGCACTCACATATACTTTTTTTGCGCAAGTTTAAGGCAGAAAAATGAATTGATGCAACAGAAAGCAGAATAATGAGCCACCAGCTGAGAACACACGCTGTATCACAACATCCCCGGAGTCAGCTGTTACTGTTCTGCTCCCTTTATTGTTGGTCTGGTTTTAAGGGTGATTCTGACATCAGGCCACCTTTCTGGGTTTTATTAGTGTGAATAACCTGCTTAAATGCGCATATGTCACCTGTTGCACACTTGAATTAAAATACATTAAAGCCAGCGTGGTTTTGTGAGTCCGCCTTTACTGTATAGTCTTCTTACCTGCACATATACAGATAAAGTACATCGTTACACGTTTTGCACACATTCTCCGGACTAATGTTAGGCGCAGTGCATTACAGAGTGCTTTCGCCTATTTACCCCTGCTGAGCTCGTTCCTTTTAGGGGGTACTCCCTCTTGTGGTGTAACGGGAGAATGGCCACTCTTCTAGTACTATGTCTCATCGGAGCCTGGAGCACGGCTTGCTCTGTGATGCCTTAGAAAGTAACACATTTTAATCACCTGAACATTATAATGAAATAAAATTGTATTGGGGTGGGTGGCTTATTTTCCTCTGTGACAAACTTCTTGGCCTCACACTCTCCCCTCAAAATTTTAATGGTGTTGTGACCATTGTCACACTTTAAGCCTGTATGTGGCAATTAGACATTGCATCAAGGAAGGTTACATCTCTGCAGGAGTCAGAGCTCAGTAAAGTACATGAAGATGCATCGCTGCTGACCACAGTGAGACACATGTCTCACGTCTCCCCTTCATGCTACATGCTTGCAGTAGGTGTCATTGTGCACAATAGCCCACTGCCCTCTCCATCATTATGATGGGTATCTGCATCTTTACTGAGTAAGGCACATAATGTGTTACAATATCAATTCAAGGTGGTTAAGGGGGACCAGAGGGTCCCATACACCTGCACAGCTGCTGCTTGTTCTGTTTCCCTGTTCTGTCATCTGATCTGATGGTGACGTGGCTGTTTTTTTTTCAGTGGCTGGTCTCGTTGTCTCGACATGTTTTATCTCCACTGGTCTTGTGTTAGCTGGGTAAATAGTTCAAAAATCCTCTGAGTTTTTCCCAGAAGAGTTCTTGGGGGCAGCATGATCTCACGAGCTGTGGTTTTAGTGACTGGGAGGTTCCTGCAGAACCAGGTGCCTTGCTGTAGATGAGCTACACTTACTTGCACCGCCAATCCTTCTGGCAGCTGTGGATAGGGACTTGGCTCAAATAGGACACCCTGGCATTCTGGGAGTGGGCCTGCTCTCACACTACACTCGACAACCTGTTCACACCCAGCCCATAATCCCCACTTTTCGTTACCTTTAAGAAAACTTCAGCTTTCTTACAGTCAGTGGAGAATGACGTGCTAACAGCCTCTGCCACAGCACGAGGTGGCTCCATTCCCCTCTCTAACATGTATTCAATCACACTGAGTCACTAATCAAACTCGTACCAATAACTGTCAGGGACTTTTTCTGTATCAGTTCAGCGCTGTACTACACATCTGTACCTGGCTCCCTCGCTGATGCGAGGAGTCTTTCCTTCAGCTCGATCGCCCTGAATAGGAAGTTCTGTGGGGACTCGTTGCTTCCCTGGGTGATATTTATCAGCCCATGACAGGTCTGTGGAGCTATCTAGACTCATACTAGGCCCACTGCAATACAGTGAGTGGCCTCCCTCACTGCAGACTGGAACACACCATGAATTGTGACAACTAAAGAAAATAACATTTTAACCATCTGAATATTATAATGAAATAAAATATTATCGGGGTGGTTTCTCACCTCACATATAATCAAAAAGATATTAATTTATTTCGACTCATTAAGAATTCTGCTGAAAAAAATTCTGCATGTTTAAAACATGTCACATGTATGCTATGATTATACGGACCCCTGTGCCTTTGAACTATGTTAAGTGTGACTGAAGGCAAGGTGGTCAAACATTTCCCTCTGATGAGTTTGAAAACTGGGAGCAACAGTTGAGCAAAAAAAAAAAAAAGTGTCTCATAACTTGCATAGTTTCCTAATACTGGACCTCCTCCTCCTATTTTTTGTGCTCCTCTGTGCATGGTTCCAGACAAGAGGAGGAAACGCTGCGCTCCTGCTTGCTGAGATTGCAGTGTGCTTGTGTGTCGCGGGGATTTTGTTTAGTCACAAAACAGTGACTGTATGAACTCATAATTCACAGTAATACTTGTAAACAACTGTACTGTAAACAAAAAATTGCTGACCCCCCCCTCCCCACTCCTTGTTTGAGCATTTTTTAGTAGTTCCTCTGCCTCTTTGTTTTTACTGAGGGAGATAAATGCATGTGTTCTACATATTGTTGGAGGCCCTGTGTCCCCCTGAAATCTTCACCTATGAGCAAACGTGTGCAAAATATTGTTGCAAACTTGGTGCGTTAGCATTTAAAAATAGTTCAGTGCTCTGAATAAAGCTAAGCTCCTGCTTCAGAGCATCAAATGTTAATGAACCAAGCTTGTGTTTTATATATTAAATTTTAACTGACTGCAGGTGTCAAACAGCAGATTTAAAAGTGTAAGGTTTTCCTCTGAAATGTTGTGGAGTGTCACAGCCGCTCACGCAGATTGGACTCAAACATAGGCCTTGATTCTAAAAGTTCAACAAGTTTATTCACAAGCACACAGGAGCTGTTTTAGTTCAGGGAAAAGCTCTCAGTCAGTGAAGTCTTTGGTTCCAGACCAACAGGTAAATCCACAGTTCCTTCGCTCACCAAACACAAGCTTCAGCGCTTCAGTTTGCAGAACAGTGTATCGAAAACAACAGGGTAAGCAACTTCCACAGAAAAACCAAAGCAACATAACAAGCAAGTGAGCCAGCTTTACTAACATTACTTCAACAATCCACCAATGACTGAAGGCAAACCACCACCTTACGCAGTAGCAGCAGATGAGCTGATCAGGGACAGGTGAGCTAATTACTTCCAGAGTCCCACCCCTGAAACACAAGGGTGAGGTTAACTTATACACAAACACAAACACAGACAGAGGTGAGGAGAGAGAGAGAGAGAGAGAGAGAGAGAGAGAGAGAGAGAGAGAGAGAGAGAGAGAGAGAGAGAGAGAGAGAG
>JAVDPK010000988.1:5799-18597 GCA_034780415.1 Cichlasoma orientale | reverse complement strand
GCCATGAGTATAAAATGAAGGCGTGTGTATCAGAGGAGGCAGAAGATGTGTTTTTAATGTCTGTGGGAAACTGAGGCCTCACAACTGAGTGTAAATGTAGAACTAAGCTTGTGTGCGATGTTGTGAGACAGTTTTATTTGAGAGGGAGCCGAACACACACACAAGTGGTGATACTGATGTTTTATGTGGTTTATGTATTCTTGAAAAAAAAAAAACAATTTTATGTCAGTTTAAACTGACAAATATTTTGGACTATCAAGAGTTTATTCTGTTATTATGGACTCATTTTAGTGCTGCAATACCCAGAATGGACAGTAGGAGGCAGTGGGGCGATCATAAATGAAGCTCTCTGTTATTTTCATCCACACTGTGACACAGAGACACACACTGCAGTTTTTCTGTTTTATTTTTCAAATCCTTCTTTTGATTTGAGCAAATCTAAAATATGAACATCTGATTCCTAAATACAGATTAATATGATTCAAGGAACAAATGGCTGGATTCACTCTGTTGTGCTTCAAGACTTTCAGCAGGTAAGCATCATGCTGAAGCATGTAAAACACAACATTTATTACAGTATAATAACAACAGTGTGATGTTTGCAAGAGTTTCAGGGGCCAGTTGTGTTTGTGTGATGTCATAAACCTGCAGTAACCCTATTCCAGGCAGAGTAAACTGTTCCCTTGATATTTCTTCCATGGGAGTATTTTGAATTGCTCTTTGTCTGCCCCTCACCCAGGATCAATTTGCTATGGGAGACCCTACCAGGGGTAAAAACCCCTAGACAACATAGCTCCTGGGATCACTGGGACACACAAACCCCTCCACCATGATAAGGTCACGATTCATGGAGGAGTCCAATAGAAACCCTCTGGGAGATCATGTTTCAGTCTATCTGACGCTGCCAGGTTGCACATCAGACTGTCCAGGAGCTCAGTGATGCACTGGTCCAGATCTGGGAGGAGATGTCCCAGGACCGTTATTAGAAGCATGCCCTGATGTTGTCAAGCATGCATACAAGCACATAGAAACCATACAAACTACAGCGTACCATTTTGGCAAAATGGTACGCTAGTTCGCTGCATAATTTTTTCACTTTGTTTTTTTGGGTGGCTTTGAATTGAGCCCTACTTAAGTTGATAATTTTCATTTCAATCAAATGATGCATCTATCCATCCCTAATACATTACCCAGTCCATATCAGTATATATATATATATATATTTTTTTTTGCTGTGTGTGTGTGTGTGTGTGTGTGTGTGTGTGTGTGTGTGTGTGTGTGTGTGTGTTAGAAAGACCTTAGACGTAGAATGTGCTTGCGTGAATCATATATGGTGTATAAAGTGCTTTGATCACTTTATAAGAACCCGCTGATTTTCTCCTCTTTTCACTTTGCAGCACTTGTTTAGCCATCACTGCCATCATGTGTCAGAATACACAGTCTAGTCAAACTCAACAACCTCATTTGAAGACTTGAAAACTTTTAGAGCTGTTGAGGAGCACCAAAGCAGATTGTTTTTGACCTGTTTGTGCAATGAAGTCGTCTCTCTGAAGACATTGAAATGGAAAATATTGCTTACTATTTGATAAATGTAAAACCTTAAAATAATAAAAGGTTAATTAAATTAAAATCTACAAAGAACTTCAGTGATATGTTTTATTCAAGAGTCGATATCAAGCGATAATAATACAACATCAAACTGTAAATATGACACTACAGAATAACGTCTTTGTCTTTCTGAGCAGCATACAGTGCTTACATGTATGAAAGACTGTTGGTGGTTACCGTCTATTCTGCCTCAAGTTTATTTTTATCTACCTCGTTGTGTCTGAACCACCTAGAACAGAGGAAATGCAGCCTGTGGTTTCAGCCAAAAGTATTTGTCATTGTTTACCATGATGATAACATTTATTCATTTTAGGTATAGGTAGGCTTCATATCTTCTCACAGTATAAAAATACAGCAGATTTTGACTTTACATGGAATGAGAAATGTCTTAGAGGCTTGTTACTGTCTCCTCAAGTGGAACATCATTAAGTTTCAGATTTGAATACAGCACATCTGAAATCTGTGTGCCCAGTGGGATTGTTACTGCAGTTTGTGACATAAAAGAGCTGAAATAAACCAAGTGCTGAAAATAATGAAAAGTGTCCACTGCAGCCACTGTCTGCACTTTTCATGCTGTGTTTTTTGACATTTCACCACCTTCTTCTCCCATTCCCAGTGAACTTCCCTGTCCCTCCCGTCCCTTTTCCTTCCCACTTGTCAACCAACCAACATTCCACCGATGCATACATCATCCACGCCCAGCGTAATGCAGAAGAGATTTTGGAGGACTGCACAAGAGCATGTTTGGGGTGGGCGATAACCCTCTGTTCACTGTCCAAACAGTCCAACAGACGGACACATTTATGGGACCATGAATTGCTGTTAATGAAGACCATATTTTACAAAACTAACATGTAAGATTTTAAACTTTAGTGATTGAGATCATAAACATATGTGGAAAGTATTTACTGGTTCAAACATACGAGTCTCCCCCTGCTGGTCATAAAAACAATGCAGATTTGAATAAAACTATCATTATAAATCCAATGAAGCTGTAAGGATTGTTAATATGATGTAAATCTATTGTTTACATACTGTTTGGCTACATAAAGTTTGATAAATTGTTTGATATTAAGATTATAATAAGCTTGTGTTAAAAAGACCTTTGTTTTATTTTCAATAGCCTGCAGGTCAGACCAAGACAGGAAGGATCGCTTCTCAAAAAAAGACACAACTGATGAAAAATATTGTGTGAATGTTTTTGTGTGGTATACAGTAACTGTGAGTTCCCACATAGCTACAGCCTTTTATGCACCATCTCTGCACTTAAAGAAACCTCAATGATGTCATGTTTTTTCCATCAAGCTGCAGAACTGAAATGAGGAGGAAAAAAAAACATGCTGACAGCTCACCTCTGCTTTTGAGCTTCTACAACCAATATATGCAGTAGCAGAAAAGTTTGGACACACCTTCTAATTCAGTGTTTTTTCATTATTTGAAAACTGTCTGCATTGTAGATTAATACTAAAGTCATCCAAACTATGAAGAAGTACATATCAACACCAACTGTTCAGAGAAGACTGCGTGAATCTGGACTTTATGGTCAAATTGCTGCAAAGAAGTCACTTCTAAGGAAGAACAACAAGAGGAAGAGAATGTTTTGAGTCTCCTCTCAGCAGAACATGCCAGAACACCCCATCCAAGAAGAGCCCAGGAGGCATCCTAGTCAGATAGTCTACTATAGTAGAATGCTGCTACAGTATACCTGTTTTTAGTTTTAGTTTAGTTTAGTGTATTCTTATTCTATTTTTACTTATCCTAGTTTAGCTATCGATCATTTATTTTTCTGCACCTTATTTAAATTCTATTTCATTTATTACTATACTATAATATATTACTACTAATCCTATGTCTGACTTACACTGAGACCTGGGAACTACATTTCGTTCGTCGAATGGCAATAAGGCTGAGTCTCCGTCTGAGTGATTCGCCCGAACTACTTCAAGTGGCTCCTTTCAATGTGGCGGAGCAATGACTCTACTCTGAGCCTCTCCTGGATGGCTGAACTCTTCATCCTAACTCTAAGGGAGAGGCCAGTCACCCTTGAGAAGAAGCTAATTTCCGCTGTTTGTATCCTCGATCTCGTTCTTTCGATCACTACCTAAAGTTGGTGGCCTTAGGTCAGGATGGGGACATAGATTGACCAGAAAATCAACGGCTTGACTTTTATGCTCAGCTTTCTCTTTACCATAATGGACTGCTGTGTAGCATCCACATTGGATTTAATTTTATTCATATAACGCCAAATCACAACAAAAAATTTGCTCAATGCGCTTTATATTATATGGTAAAGACCCTACAGCAGTGGTTCCCAAAGTGTGGGCCACGGCCCACCAAGTCACTGCAGGTGGGCCGCAGTAATAAAAGAAATTCAGTTTTAAATTACTCAAAAGTATGCTTAGTTACATATTTATATAAATTAATTTATTTATACAAAATGTGAATTAAAACTAGTAATAGGAGGTGGTTAGTTTGTGACTAGGGTTGCAACGGTATGAGATTTTCACGGTATGATAACCATCTCAGAAAATACTGCGGTATCACGGTTATCACCGTATCACCGTATTTCACATATATTATTATAAGTTACACTGACCCTTAAAGAAATGACAAGTTTTTGTTTAACAAATTATTTTATTGTACTTGGAACCATTTTAATGAAAGTTTTGTTTAAAATGGCTCCTATACACCTCCTGTTTTTATTTGTACAAACTGCAATATTAGAATAAGTAAAAAGCCAAATCTGTAAATATAACTGAATCTGTGTCTTAAGAAAGAAAAAAAATCTTTGTCTTTGTAAACAAATGTGAGAAAAAAGTGCAGGAGTACTTTCAGTGTGTCAGTTGTTCGATGAATGGAGGGACGTTAAGTACACACAGTGTTGCAGTGTAAAACCTAACAAACCAAGAAAAACCCATTCAAACAAATATCCATGGTGCTGACTGAATGGAGGTAAAATCCCTTTAAGAGCTCTAACACAGACAAGGACAACAGCAGGCCCTGGCCAAGGCAGAGGGCTGTCACACTGTGCTCAGTCATCTGTGATGAAGTTTTATTCATTTGTTGCCACTGAGGCCTGAAACTATCAGCTTCATAATAAAGGTCACCTTTGTTTAGTGCTCTGAGTCTTGAGCTGTGTCCAAATTCAGGGGCCAGGCTCCTTCGAAGGACCCGGCAAATGTAGACCGGGTCATTCGCAGCCCACGAAGACCGCAAAGGCCGGAAGTGAGCGGCTGTGAAATTGGACAGTTTACCTTTCATATCTGCGTCACCTGCCCTCACCTGAGCGTAGCTCATGTAGTAACTGTGACGATGTGAAGCGCAGCTGTGGAAAAGAAGCTATTATAATGGAGCCAAACTTTTGCTTAACTTTAATTTTAGCCAGACCGTTTTGCTCAGGAACAAATGGAACACTGAAATAAACCAAACATCAGTCATTGGAGATCGTCTGGGTGAATTATATCTGTGTTTTACTTCTACTCAGCGGCGAAAGCCAGCGAGGGTTTGAAAAGGATGTGCCAGGAGTCAGGCATTCTCTCCAGGGTGAGCCTCGATAGCCCGGTCACCTGACAGCTAGCAAGACGAGCAGCTGGTAGAGCAGCGGCAATGGACATCTCCGGAAACGGCAGAGCACTTTTTGCATTTAAGCGATATCTTGATAAATGGAGATGATATTTGAGGTTTACACATTTACATTCTCGCCTGGAAACATCTTAAAAGTTTTTTTTGTGTCACAGTCATATTTCAAACTTTTCCACTGCTCTCCTCCGCCATTGTGTGTTTGAGTACTGATACGCAATGAATCATGGGATATGGTAGGCAATGAAGGATACACCGGACCCATCCTCCAAATTCGAGAAAGGACCACATTTGGATGAGTCTTTGAATTTGGACAGCCTTCATCGCCTTGCTGTGACGTAATCGGCCTACAAATGCGCCCTTCGAAGGATGCGGCCCCTGAATTTGGACACAGCTTTGGTCTGCTTCTTGAACTTTGGGCACAATTACGTCGTCTTGATTTGCAACATGTAGCTTTCAACACAAACATCATTATTGCAGTTTCAGTTTTTTCAGTCCCAGTAATTATTTATTTTATTGTGTTTACATGTGATCAGATGTTGAGGTCAGTGTGCATCTCTACATACATGTCAAAGACAAAGAACTGTCTTCAGTATAAAAGAGTTCATGCTTTGCTTTGATATGCCAACAGAAAATAAATGTAACTATGAGTTTAATTGTTGTCTTGCTTTACTTTAGTTTGTGAAGTGTGCAGGTCTTTAGTTTCAGTTCAGCCACACATTGAGTCATTTCCTGTGTTTGGGTCTCAGCTTCAAACCAGAATCCCACCACAAGGTGAGAACATTTACAGATCTATGCTGAGCTCAAAGGAGACTTTTGACTTTAGTACTGTATGAGAATATTTGAGCTAAAAGTCAAATCAAATATTTATGTTTTTATGTAGCCTGAAGGAAGAATTTCAACATAATTTTTCTGATAAACAATTAAAAGGAAAAAAAAACATTAAAATAACTGATAAAAATACAGGCTTCAAAGCAGAAAAGCTGTAAGTGATTACACTTACAATCCATGATGAGTTAGAACGATGTTTACTGCTTCTCCTGCAGCAGCTTGGGTGGATCGTCAGGGATGAGGTGGGAGTGGCCAAGGGAATGAAGCCTGCTCTCTCAGTTCCTTCTGCCCCTCTCTCTCTGGATGGCATCCATTCTGCCACCATTGTGCTGGCTTGTAAGGTCATTTTGGCCCTGGTGTCTTTGTTTAACACTTCATGTTTATCCTCATCCATGCACCACTGTTGTCTGATACTTTTATACTACATGTCTAGTTAAATAAATTGGGAAAATTTGGATTCAGCTGGGTGTGGATTCTCCTTGGTTTGTTTCCAGACTGAGTCAAACTGGTACACCTGTGTCTAATCGCCTGTCTGCATCATGACTGCACATGGAAAATAATTTCCAGAATGACTGAAAAAAATCTGTCAGACTTCAGAAGATGGAAACGGATACGTGAAGATCTGTGACCAACTACACATTAGGTTATAAAACTGCAGCAGTAATCAGGAGGTAAATAAGAACTTCTATTTGCAATAAAAAGAGCCGTCCTTTTAAGATGATGCTGAGGACAATGCAATTTAAGTTTAACCAGCACTGAAAAAGAGACACACAATTACTGCAGATTGAAAAAACTGAGTTTCTTGGAATGGTCAGACAGTTCAAGAGAACAAAATAAATGTGTTCAGATGGGGTCCAGAACAGGACCATCACTGTGAGTGCAGAGTCCTGGAGGTAGGAGAGTGATGACAAGGGGCTGAGTACAATACATGTTGGGGAGATGACATTTATAGATGGCACCATGAATGCCTGTGAATATACCAAAACACTGGCTGATAAGATGACTCCCAGTGACTCCCAGTGACTCCCAGTGAGTCACTGGGAGAGGAATATTGCAGCATGATAATGATCCACAGGATGCTGCAAAAATCCCATCAGAGTTTTTAAAGAAAAAAAAAGGTGAAAATTATGACCTGGCAATATATGTTTCCTGACTTGAAGCAGCAGCACGCCTTTGTGTATCACAGAGAAAACAACACAACACGCTTCTGTGTTTGCAGTGGACAGGAAATGTAAATCTGTCACCAACTGATGTGGTCTAAGCTACAAGAGCAGTTTGAGGCTGGTGTGAAAGGGAAGGAAGCACAGAGATACCAACCAGAAGAAGAAGTTGTAGAAAAACCCGTCTTGTCTTCACTAAATGTAACTTCTCTTTGTTCTGCATTTCTTATTTATTCAAAGTAAAACTCTCTGAGATCAGTTGTGGGTCTGAGTGCAGCAGGGCTGGATGTGACGATGGGGCACTCCTTGCTCTGCATGATGGGGTTTTTCTGTAAGTACACTTCTGACATTGTTTGAATGGCACCGATTAATGAAAATGTTTCTCATCTGTGAGAATTACAGTGTATCACTGCTTTAACCTGTTTACCTGAGAGCTTGAACAAACCATACTTGTGATTTTTGTGACTGTTTAAGCAAAATGTTTGATACACTGCTGCTTTCTGCATCACTTACAGTTACACACTGTGTTACAGTTGTTTTAGTTATTATTTTAGAGCCTGTTTGATAAGTATGCAGAAATTTGGTGATAGTTTTTCACATGAAAAATAATCTTTAAAAAAACCTTACTTTATACTGATTTTAATTTTGTCAGTTGTATAATGTCTGATGAGGTTTTAATCATTTTTTTAGTGCTCAGTACAGTCATCTATGGAAATGCAGGAGGTAAGAAATTTTTTCCCAATATAACTGTTACAGGCCTCTCACCGGGTTTGTTTTATACAGAGAAAGTAGAGACAGGAGACTTCAGTTGCGTTCGGTCTGCAGGCTTTTCCTCGTCTGTTTATTAACAGAATTTTAAACCATCCTTTTCTGTTCATTTACAAAATCATTTTTCATCCATATAGCTTGCAACACAAACCACAATATTAAATCAGGTTCACATTTGGTTATCTTGCTTTCTATGTATAAATACACAAAATAACTGGCTTATAGTACAGGGTCCCTCTTGTATGCAAAATCAAAATACATCATGAAAACACAATGAGCAGTAAAACTGTCGGGCCGGTGGCCCAGTGTTTTGTGTTCCTTTTGTTCTGTTTCAGTTGTATCTCTGATTGTGTTTAGTTCCCTCTGTGATTAGTCTCTTTTGTCCAGCTTTCGTTGTTGTCTTATTTTCTTGTTTAGTTACTTCCTGCTTTAGTTTGGCAGTCTGGTGTTCCCTGTGTGTCGTGTTTAGTTTTGCTTCCCTCGTTTGATTTCTTTAATTCTGTTCACCTGTGTTCACCTGTTTCCCAGCTGTTTCTTGTTTCGCGTTATTACCTCCTGTGTATTTAAGACCCTGTTTGTTCTGTTCTCTGTTGTGTCCTCCCTCATGGAGGTGTGGTTTTATTCCTGGTTTCCTGCTAGTTTAAGTTTGGTTACAGTGCCATTCCTGTTTTAAGTTCACTTTTGCCTTGGAGTTCTGCATTTGGGTCCACCCTGCCTGCCACAACATTCCTTCATGACAAAAATGTGTGTAAATCAGATTAGTCAACTGTAAAACCTTCTATAACCTTTAAGATATAAGAAGTGTGTCTAGGACACACGCTGGATGTGGCCTAATTTTATACGGCCCATGAGATGATTCCACCTGCAATGTGCAGGGAATAGAGCAGATTTGTGGGACAGATACAGGAGAAGTTGCAGAGGGAGACCTGCACAAGTGAGCTGACAGTGCATCACACACCAGGAAACACAAAGTCCTGAAGATAGAATGCGACATAAGCACCATAACACAGACAGTGAACTTTATAACTATATATATGCAGAGGTGTGATAGATTTTGGGGAAGAAGCTGTTCCTTACTCTGGTGGTTTGCATTTTAAAGATCCTATTCCTTCTTCCAGAAGACAGAGGGACAAAAGTGTCATGTACTGCTGTGGCAGGCAGGATTAAGGACCCCAATGCAGGACTTGTAACTCAGCTTTATTGCTGGAACACAGGACATAACTGAACAGGCCAGCAGCATAAACTAGAAAACACACTTGATAACAGGACTTGAACAGAGAGGCACATAGCGGGGGAGAATCAATGATGATGTAGCGACAATATACATAGCAGGTAATGGGCAAATGGGAAACAGCTAGGAGGGAAACATAGGAAGCAAAACTAAACCCAAAGCACAAGGACCAACATCTACCAAAATAAAACAGGAAACAAAACACAAGCACCATGGCTAGGGCACTTGAACAGGAGGATAAACAATAAGCACACAAACAGCCAAAATCAAAGAACACATTGGGATTCAAAACCCAGGAGCCTAACACAAGGAAAACATAATACAAATAATATATCAAAAAACAAACAGAACGCTGGGCCCAAGGCCCAGGACCATGACAAAAAAGCCACAATAGACCACCTGGTCTATTAACCAGGTAGGTGGAATCTACAGCATATGGCCGTCTCATGGACATGCCCAGCATACATTGAGTCCAGATCTGGAAAAGTACTTCCCACAGTCCCCTATTTTCTCAATACCCAGGTAAAGTCCTTTCTGTCCTGCTCCATGCAGCTGCCCAACCATACTGTCATACTGAGACAGCTTTCTGTTGTGGTTCTATAGAAGTTTTCCAGCAGGTGAGAGGGGAGCCCACCCCCATTAAAGCAGTCCAGCACAGAGCTTTACTATAAATTCACCAAAGCTAACCTGTTTATCCTGCACTAAACTGCAGCATTTTGAATAACACAAAGTTTGTGTACCTCAGTTTGTTTTGCAGGACATTTCACAACAAGAAAAAACATCAACTTCACATCATACACAGATCCAAGATCTGATTTTAAAATGTAAACTTTAAATTTCCAGTTTATCAGATGTCACTGAGCAGTCCCTACCTTTAAATCTAACCTCTCTTCTTCCTCTCCTGTCCTCTTTCTTACATCTTTCTCCATCTCTGAGTGAACTTCTCTCTCATTCTGGAAATACAGCAGCTGTTCTTTTAGCTAACAGACAAACTGCAGACACTTTGTGTCTTTGCTGATATGTGTTGAGTTGATAGAAAAGTTGCATTTAAAATTACCTGCAACACGTTACTCCCTTTATTTTCTCTTTTCTTTTGTGTTGCACTAGCTAAGATACTGAAGTACCGCGACCACAATATACAGACATCTGCACTCAGTCTGGCCCACTGTAACCCAGTGCTATAAATGATACATAAATTGTATGTTTTTAACTCTTTCATCTCTTTGTATGTGATAAACCCCGGTGATGGATACGCCAGTACGATTGCCCTTTAATGTGTTATTGTTCCTTCATTTAGGCTCAGATCAGGTTGATGTTTGAAAGCGCACAGCACAACTACTCTGTGTGTGTTATAGTTTTATATTTTCTAATTAGTTTTTTCTTTCTATTTCATGTTAACATTTCGGTTTTCAATTCAGTTTAGTTTCATTTGTCTTCAAGTTAGGGAACAGCTTGTGTTATTGTGAGCATAGGCTGTATGATATGTCTGTTCTGAAGGTGTGGTACCATCAAGTTCAAGCATCAGCTGAGTCAGAGTAGCTGCATGTCTCTCCTGTACCTCCCCCCAAGCTCCAGTCTACCTCACCGTGCTCGTCATCAATAATGTTAGAGCAATTTCCAGCCCAGTGTCCCCTCCAGCAGGAGCTTGATATTGTCAGGTTTGGAGCTGTGGCCAGCGAGGCAGAGGACCCCAAAGCAGGACTCAAAGCGAGGAGCTTACTTAAACTTTTTAGCTTTTAATAGCAACTTAGATCTAGCAATACATAGCATAAATTTGGCAACATATACTTGAACCATAAACATGGACATGAACCATAGACATAAAGGCACACAGTGGGAAAAACCAATGACAATGCAACCAGGAACTAAACAACGCTGAGACCTTAAATACACTAGGAGATAATGAGGGAAAAGGAAAAAGGTGGGAACACAGGTGAATGAAATACACTGACGAGACAAGGGGAAGTAAACCTAAACACAAAGCACAAGGTACACAAAATTGTAAAAATTAAAACAGTAAGTGACTGAACGTAACACACACACACACACACACACACACACACACATAGAACTAACACAGAAAACCTGACAGAGGGAATCAAACATTACACAAAGAAACAGGAAGGGATACTAAACACAAAAGGGCCATGACACAGAGAGAACACACACAGGAACACAGGGAAGACCAGAACTAACACGGAAAAATAAACAAAAACCAAAGGCAAACTAAAATTCTAATACTAAGCTACAAAGACAACCAGAATTAAAACAAAAAACAGAACTTCACAAAAGAAACTCAAAACACTGAGCCATCAGCCCAGGACCATGACAGATACCTGGCTAGGACTGCCATGTGGAGCTCTTGTTTAATATTTTCTCCTTTTTCTTCTTCTGGGCTTTGAAGCTATTCTCAACATGAACAACATGAATTCTGACCTCCTCTACTCTGGTCTACTCCTCTGAAACACAGCTTTTCTTAACCTCTGCTGCTATCTCCTGCATTGTTAAAGCTGTTTCTCAGGTGGGCTTCCCAGGTCTGCAGGGTGGTCAGTGCCACTGTGTATGGTGAACACTTCAGTCAAATGAGCATAATATTTATGATGAACACACTCAACATCCTTTTGTTTGTGTCTAAAGATCATTTGCAGTGCAAGAAACACCTTCTCCAGCTCACTACCCAGGGCTGTTATAGCCTCCCTATAGGCCTGATTGGTATCATCATCCCAGCCATGATGTTTTATTTTATTTATTTATTTTACCTTTATTTAACCAGGAAAAGAACACATTGAGATTAAAATCTCTTTTTCAAGTGTGTCCTGGGCATGTTGTCTGTGAAGTCTCATGTAGGATATTTACCAGAAATTTTTGCGCAGTCTCCTGCTCCCAACTTAAGCACCAGCAGGCACCTCAGCTCTGTGATGGCAGGGCTAAAATCTCTGCAGAAAACAAACAATTCTCCAGCTAACCTCAAGGCTGAGTGTGGTAAATGAGTCGAGACTCCCTTGGGCAAAGTAAATATTAGTACATTTTACTGTAAATGTTGTTACAGTTTGAAAGCTATTTAACTTCCTACAAAGCTCTACATCTGATGGCAGCTGAACCTTTTGTCATTCATGTGTTCTTGTTGTTCTTTCTTGAACATTAACAGTCCCAAACAAAGCTGTTGTGACTCTGCATCCAAACTGGCCTGAGATATACAGAGGAGAGACGATCACTGTCAGATGTGAGATCCATGGAGGAGACACTGAGTGGGATTATGAATGGTTTATAAACAGTTACAGAATACGTCTAAATCAAAATGAATACAGGATTAGATCTGCTTCATCATCTAACAGTGGAAAATACTGGTGTATGGGCCGAATGAAAAGTTCACAACATGAAACAACAGAGTGGAGTGATTCAGTCACACTGACCGTTTCTTACAGTAAGTCATATTTCCTTTAAGCAGTTTGAACACTTTGTAAAATGTTTTTGTTTGTATAGACTGACATTATTATTATGATTATTGTTTTAACCTGAGCTCACTGTTCAAAGACTGTACTATATGTTCATTGAGAGAAAATCTTTATTGAACAGATGAACCCCGTCCTGTCCTCACTGTGTCTCCATCATGGCTGAGTC
>JAVDPK010000987.1:1264294-1282301 GCA_034780415.1 Cichlasoma orientale | reverse complement strand
TTGCCCCCTCCAATATGGCGGTGACGTAGGCATACGAGTCAGCGATCAATGCGGTATCTATGTATATATATCTATGCGTATAATGACAAATAAAGGCATTCTATTCTATTCCTGTGTGTTTTTCTATCCAGGTGTCTTTTACTGCATTGTCAGTGGGTTTGGGATCATTGTCATTCTGAAAATCTGATGGTACTTTTCTGTGTTCATAATTCCAGCAGTTTTGATAAGATCCCCAACACAACTGGCTGAAATGCAGCCACAACCTATGACAGAGCCGTCACTGTGTTTTACAGATGGCTGTAGACACTCACTGTTGTATATCTCTCCTGATCTTCTCCAAATATACTGACAACAGTTTGAACCAAAATTTTAATTTTTGGATTTTCAGTCCAGTTTTGGCATACCTCAGCCTGTTCTCCCTGTTTCCCTTCCTTAAGAATGGCTTCTTAACAACCACGCTTCCATTCAGGCCATTTCTGATACTTCTGTGAACAGTAGATGGGTAAACTGAAGGGCCAGATGCATCTCTCAGGTCCAGTGTCAGGTGTTTGCTGGATTTTTCCCCCCTGTTTCTTAAGGACATGCTGTTCATCTGCTGTAGATAGTTTTTAGGCATACCACCTGTCCAGGATCCTCAACACCATGCCGCGATATACCAAGTTTTTAGATAGCAGGTTTTTGGGAATCATATTTTGATGAAATATAACTACTATTTTATAACTGTCAACTGTGTTAGCTTCACAGATTCAGTTAAAGAAATAGGAACAAGTGATATGTTTTTGTGACATGCTGCTAGTAACAAACTGTAAAGTCGTTATGTTGTCTCTGAGATGTAGACACAACACTGGTTCATCCCTTGAGTTATGTGTCTTTTTTGTGCTTGAGTGACTCATAGACCAGTAATTAAGTGGCTTAACAAACAAACAAACAAAAAATAATTCTTCTGAAAATGAAAGACCTTCAGAAAGCCTGGAGAACTACTGTCCAAGACCACTTTAAAAATGCAAGAAAGTGTAGCTCCTTGGAAGCAAAATATAAAGAAATGAGGGGTGGCTTAGGACCTTTGCACAGTACTGTATATATATGATTATTCTGCTCTGCTAATATTTTGTGCTATTTTTTCAAGTCTTGGAAAATAATAAAAAGCCATGGCACTTGGAAGGCAATTATAAATATTTAGCAACTTCTCTTAACTTTGAATCTGTTTTTAAAAATAAAAGTGTGAAGGACACAGGGATTCTCTGCCTTTCTTCCATCATGATACAAATATATTCATTTAAAAATAAATGACTATATCTCCTCAGGTCTTCTTTTCCCTTCCCCTTTTTCTTTATTTCAGGTGCTGTTTGTTTTTTGTATGTGTGTTTTTTTTCTTTTACAGGTGCAGCAGCTGGTGAACAATTGCTTTTCTACTTATGCTCTGTCCTCCTATTCTTATCTTTTCTCCTATGCACCCTTTTTTCTTCTATTCTTTCTTGCTCTTTTTTTCCATGGCTTGTCAGCTCTTGCAATTGCCATGTTACACAATTTACAGAGCTCATCTTGGAAAAGTAAATGTGTTTGGCACAACAGTGCATTCAGATTAGGAGTGATTGCAAAAGCTGCCAGACAAGACAGGGTAAAAATAAATAAACAAAGGAAAATATGAAGAAATGAAGAGTGGCTGAAGATTTTTTTCACAGTAGTGTGGGTTCATTAATTAATGTGTCCTTATGACATCAGTAAAATTGTTGTCACACTGTCCAAATTCCATAAAGGCAAAACGTTGCGTTCTTTCCATCCATATAGCATAACTATAGTTATAACTTTTTTTTGTCTTTTTTAATACTGTCAATATCACATACAAATGATCACATTACAACATCATCAGTTATCCCGTGGCAAGTGCCATGTTTTTGTCTGCATCCGTTGAGTTCAGGGGTGTTGAATTTGCATATAAATGTCAACCTTAATTTCTAGCTTTTATTGATCAGTTAAATCTAATGACAGCGTACGGATCATTTTAATGAGCGTATCTTGGAAATAATTCTAGTTTAAAAGCGTCATTGTGAGAACATTTGTGCAAGGAAGGACATTTTGACTCTTCCTAACAAAAATTTGAAGAATTGGTTTTAAGGTTCGGTATAGGATAAGGGTGTGCGGCGTGCTGTGTTTTCTTTTCTTTTCTCTGTTTTGTATTTCTCTACGTGAGTCATATCAGTGGCTTTAATATGTTTCATACTAGTTGAAAATCTTCATTTTGACATAGTCTGTAAGGCAGAGCTCTGTACGGTATTAGATTTAAATTCTGATGTTCCCATTGTAGACACAGATACTGCCTGTATAGAGCGCTGCCTCTATATGTGTCCGTACATGCTGCCACAGGGGGACCGCGCTGAAAGAAAAGTGTCTGGTTCAGCATGTTGCATTGACACCGACAGTCCTGCATACCCATGCATATCCCCAGTTCTAGAGCAAGCCATTTACAAACAAACAAAACCCCCCAAAAGAAATACCCCTTCTCTAAGGCCACACAAATGCCAAACAGAAACTGCACACACACACACACACACTCACACACACACACACACACACACGCTCAAATGCATGTGGGTCATTTGCACTGTGGCCCCTTGTGGTGTCTCATTCAAGTGCTTCTCACAGAGCGAGACTCATGGCAGCAAAAGATTTTGCTTTCCTCAACAAAAAATCAGAGGGGACAACTTTACAGTTGTAGTATTGTCTGTGACTCTCTCGCTCTCTTTCCAGCCCGCTCGCTCTTCTCCCCATCCGCCTGTTTCTATCTACTCTATCTACCTCTGGAAGGTGGGCAGTAGAGAAAGGTCCATTTCCAGAAACGAGGTAAGGGATCCAATTTCACTGCGGGTTTTGAATGTGTATCCTCCAGTGCCACATTTACGTTCGTGGCGACTTTGACTGCAAGCGCATTACTGCTGAAGAGGAACCGGTGTGACATGAGGATTCGGAGTGAGAGCAACAGAAAGCTGCAGCATCATATAGAGTAGCTGTTACACAGATTTTGCTTGTTCGACTAATAGTAATGTTTCCACTAAAAAACAGGTAAATATGTTTCAGCAATATTAACTGCTAATCAAATGCTAAAAAAAAAGTGTGGTTGTTGTAGGTTCATATATGGAGTAATATTTTCAGTCTGCTTCATATTTCTCCAGTGTCCTTGTTGTGGCTTGGCTTTGTGATTGGCTGGCTTTATGTGTGGTTTTCAAACAGGGCTACAAACACCCATATTTAACTGTGTTGTGATATTTAACTCCCTTTTCTCTGTTTACCATCCCTTTTGTGTAGTGTTGGGATAATCTCATTTAACATAGTTCAGGTTGTTTAATGTTCTGCCATTACATATGCACAGTGCAATAGCAGAAACACGTAGCATTTAATCAGGTGCAGCGGGTGTTTGTTTTAACTGTAACATATTCAACTTTTTCATTGCAGATTTTGATGCAACACAGGCTTTACAGTGTTATAAATATGCCTAACTTCTGTTTTCACAGGTGCTCTACAGCGGCCCCACTATCTCTGCTCAAGATGTACAGCTTCATGGGAGGGGGCCTGTTCTGTGCTATCGTGGGTAATATCCTGTTAGTGGTCTCCACTGCCACGGACTACTGGATGCAGTATCGTCTCTCTGGAAACTATGCTCACCAGGGTCTCTGGAGGTACTGCATGTCCAACAAGTGCTACATGCAGACTGACAGCATAGGTAAGACATTCGGGGTGTCTTTCACACCCCATGGAGCAGACATGGAACAACAATGAAAGCAATCCTGTCATAAAAAAAAAAATGGGAGTGCCATCTTTGTTCATTTTTATCTGCTTTCACCCAGCTTACTGGAATGCCACCAGAGCCTTCATGATCCTTTCAGGGATGTCATGCTTTGCAGGCATCATTGCTGGCATCATGTCCTTTGCACACTTTTCCTCCTTTGAAAGGTTCAACCGCTCCTTTGCTGCAGGAATCATGTTTTTTGTCTCAAGTGAGTTGTCTTTCTTTTGACTCGACAAAAACACTAATAATAAGACTGGCATCACTGACACACACCTCCCAATCTCCCTCTCAGCTTTCTTTGTTCTCCTGGGTATGGCCATCTATACTGGGGTGACAATCAACTTCCTGGGAAAGCGGTTCGGTGACTGGCGCTTCTCTTGGTCATACATACTCGGCTGGGTGGCCATGCTCATGACCTTCTTCGCAGGTGAGAAAGGGCATCCAGTTGTAAACCTCATTATTATTCAAAAAAGTCAATAACAGCTTAATTTGCTATTAAATATTCAGGTTCAGAAATTCAAAGTGAAGTATTTTGTGCTTTCGTCTCTGCCCGTTGCAGGTATTTTCTACATATGTGCCTACAGAATGTGTGAATGCAGGAGAGGAACTGGACCACGCTAGGGCAATGATTAAGAAAAAAGACAACCCTGCCCCTCTGAATGCATGAAAGACAGAACCCATCAAGGTAGTCTTGACTGATCTACTGAAGAGATGACGTCTTATAGCGATGCTGGAGGTCTTTGATGGTCTGTTTAGCATGTTTTTTTAAAAATCACTGCAGTACACTTTTCTTTTTTTTTAGTCACGGTAACAACATAGAGGAAAAACGAAATTAATAAAGCTAACATGACTGATTCTGCTTTTACCAGTGTAATTTGTTAGTGTCTTATTTTTTGTGTGGAATTACCACCAGAAGATGGCAGCACTAAAACACCACAGAGGTAGTGAGACGATCTGATGAGGAATGTGGACGCTATATTAAATATCGAATCAGGGATTGAATGACTGGTAAGGTTGAAGTTTTTCTAGATCATTTTTATGGTCAGTGTTTAACTTTCAGCACTGCAGACAAGTGGAGCCACGTTTCCCTTCTGGAAATGCTTTTAGTTAAGAGGCAAACTCTACCGTAGGAATGCATGCAATGTAAAATATTGGTCCACAAAGCAGAGAACAACACATCAAAGCTATATGGTACATATTTTTGTCTCACGGCTCCCCCTAAAGCTATCTGATTCAGTACAGCTGACAAAGATTGCCCCAAACTAATCTTAGAAAATATATTTTCTTTATTGGGTTGTTGTTTTCAGGACAGAGCTTTGCCTCTGGCAACCAGCATGATCTTCCATAGCATTTGTTTTTTGACATCCCCTGTGTACAGTTAAGGGTAGACATGGAAAACTGGAGGGGGGGAATGTTTGTGTTTGCATGCATGTGTGTGTAACAGGCTACAAACAGCACAGTAGAATCTGAGAAGAAGACAAAGTTCCTGCACCAGGGTGGGGCCCCCAACTACTGATTGTTTCACTGCCTTTGTCTTTATTAACTGCTTCCGTCTCTTTTTGGTACTCATCCACTACTCAAATCAGCTGAAAGGAAAGGAGCGGGAGCTGCTCAGGTAATGAATGCTTGGCTTCACAGTGACGCAGAAACAATGAGAGAAATGTAAACAGTCAGTGGACTCATTCCTTGATCCAAGTTTCCATACTTGGTCGCTGTAGCTGCTGTAGAGAGATAAGCTCTGTAATATAGTCTGCTTTTCTCCAGATTCTTTCATGACTCACTGAGAAGCTTTTTAAAAACCTACAACAGGACATTTTTACAGCACCCGAGTGGAAAAAGAGTGTAAAGGATGGTGATGATATTTTCATTCATTCATCTGTATTTGTAAAATCTGTAAACTGAAAGAAGAGAGATTTTTTTGTGAACTGAAAATGTTATTAAATTGGTATCTACACACACTCAAAAATGCAGGGGTGGTCACCCCTCCAAGGCGTCTGTGCCGAGTACTGCAGGTCTGCTCATAAATGTTTGCCGCTGTCATTGAGAACACCTGGAAGGTTTTAGGTTTCACTGACACGACCTGATGATTTATGTAACAATTTCTGTAGAACATCTGACTTTGCAGACCTGTTATTTTTCTCACTTCAAGCACGGCATCTGCTTTCACTCAATCTCGTGGGATTTTGAGGATTTTCCTTTTTTCCAACTGTTTAATTAATTAAAAGCCATAACACTGCCTAAACAACAGAGCAAAAGCATGAAGATTGATGTCAGAATGGACTTTAAATAGCCAAAGTGTAAGTAGGTTTCATGCAGAATCTCATGCAATATATTATTTGATTGTAATTCTTGATTCATCAGTGGTTATATCTCTTTAATGATGCATCCGGAGATTTAATTATGTATGTACTGCCGCATTACTTTATCTATAATACAACATTATATGGTTGTAATTTTTTTTCGAAGTTTTAATATAAATGGCATTCAAAGCTGAATATTAAACACACACACACATAATGTTCTTGCCTAAATGTATTACTATTATACTACTTTTTAAAAATATACTATATTTCACAGTTTTGTTTGACATAATCAGGTTTTAAATCATCTGTGCGTGTGAAGTTTTCAGTAAAAGTATTTCCTCGAGCCATTTCACAGAAGAGTAGCCTTTTTTTAGATAATAAAATAAATAAAAATACACAGTTCATATATAATTCTGTAGCTGAACATTTCTGAATCCCACATCCTTAATGTTCTGTGAACCTCAGTGATCAGCAAGACATAACAGGTGCGAGTCAAACGTTTGTTTGACTTGTAAACTCTTTGCCCGGCTCTTCCACTGGCTGATCGTTAGTTATTGCCCTCAGAGATGGAAGAGTACGCTGACACAGCACGACCTTATGAAAACTGTCCTCATCCCGCTCTGCCGCATCGTGTGGAGCTTCATTCTAAACACCCTGTGCCCAGCTCCTGCTGTTGCTGCTCACTTACTACTTTCACTATCAGCTTCAATTCATGCGTGCGCAGAATCTGTCATATGGTGAAATTTCAGGGGCAAGTTACATGCATGTGGTTTTGGAAAGACTTTATTATGTAAGTGAACACTAATGTGGCATTTAGTGCACACAACACGAGACAAAGAAATAATGAAACATTTCACAGACAAAGAAGAAAAAAAGTATATAATTTACACATCTTGTATAAATAAAAGTCTACACATCAGTGAATAGAAAGTGTTTCATTTTACACTAAATACACATCTTCTGAGGGAAGGTCTGCTGCCACTGTCGGGAAGTTTCTGGAACAGAGGTTGTGTAATTGGAGAAAACATCTTTCTGTAGGTTTGGCAGTGAATCTTTTTTAACACAAGTGTCATTGGTCCCATCAGAACCTTGATAATATATCATTAAAATCATAATAAATGTGAAACATTCATTTTTTTTTTGAACATCTCCACATTGTGAATGTTATAAGAGGATTTTTAATGCTTTATGTTGTCTATATACTCAGTGTCATCTGTTGCATTTTGGTCCAAGCTAACATTGAATCCAAAGAACCACTAAGTGAACGTAATGCAGGAAAACGAGCGTGACGGTAAGAGGTTTCTGGTCAACAGAAAAAAGAAAAAAAATCCAGCTTTGGTCAAAACCCACTGCTCTCTTCTGCTTTTTTATCAAGCCACTGATATGCATCATTTCACAATGTTACCTGCTGCAGACAGGTAGCGAGGACTGCGACACATCCATTTAAAACAAGCAAAATCGTAGACTTGATTAAGTTCCTTGTTTTTGTAAATGATATAATCATTTCTCTCAAGGACAAGTTTCACACGGTTTTTGGTGCATTGTTATTTACGGTCAACCTTTGATACACCTCACGTCTCTTGCTCCTTTCATGACAGCAGAGTTGTTTTTTTTGGTTTTTTTTAAACAATGCACGTGAAACACACAAACAGCCGCTAATCTCTACCCTCTCCACCACACTGCACATTGCTCGAGCATCCAGACATTTCTCTTTGCTTTTACACTCATTCGCCAATTCATGCCTGAAAAAAAAGACGGAAAGGCCTTAAAGATCACAAGACGTGATGATATAAAAATAACAAATCCGTTTGAAATTGGAAGCAAACCGGGTGTAATTTCAGGCATGCGGTAATAACACACCGTGCTTTGCTTTTCAAGTGAGCCTATGCTAATAATTTAAAAAAAAAAAACATATGAAATGAAGATATCTCACAGAGTTTGAGGAGTATGTTACAGGTGCAGCAGAAAACAATAAAAAGTCGCACCAAGCGATGAGAACATAAACAAGCTCATACAGCTCAGCTGCAACCTGTGTGGGTTGAATCTGTGTTACAGTGTTACTCAGAAGTGGCTTTATATGTTTATTACATATCAGATGCATAAAGCTAAACACAAACAGCGCAGCACAGACTGGACTTTAGCAGCATTATCGCCCCTCATTCATCCTCCTCGCTGTGTTCAGTTACAACAGTGCAGAAGCAGAAAAACAACAGAGTGGTGAGTGTGTTAAGAGGATTTCTACATACAGTACATTGTAAAACAAGTAGCAAAAAAAAAAAAAAATCTTTAAAATGTAACTGCAGCAAAAAAACAAAACATCTTTAGCTCAAATTGTAACAGTGTACACAGAATAGAGTAAATTAAGACTATTATACATACTGCCTATTTTCTTTTGCAGCCATCGAAGCAACTCTGTTTTTTTTATGTTTTGGGTTTTTTTTAAGGCAATACAATCTTTTAACACATCCGTTTTTAATATAGTTAAATATTAGAAATTGGGAATGGCAGCATGGCTTTTTTTTTTAAACAACTTATCTCAATAATTGTCATGGAGGCTTAAATTTTTTTTTGTAACCAGAAACCTGTGGAAGCTCGTTTCCGTCACCGAAAGAAAAATTTCTTTGCCATCCATAAGTCAGCCCTAAGTAAAAATTCAGGTTATCTCAAAATTTTGACTAAATCAAACGTCCGAGAAAATAACTTGAAATTTCAGGTTAATAAATCTAAATTTTGAGATAATAACATGAAACAGATGCCATTTAATTTGTTTTTTGTTTTGTTTCTTGGGGGATTTTTTGCAGCGGTGGACATAAGCAAGCACAAAAAAAAAATCTATGGTTAATTTTTTTTTTTTTTGCTGACACAGTGGCGTGTAGGCGAAAAGCCATGATTTTGCCTGTTTCGTTGACGTTGCTTTAAAAGCTCTCTTCGTGTTAGGAGTGACTGATTGTCCTTGTAATGGTACACTTTAAGTCACCTTGCGTTTCCAGTGTCAGATTCTACATTTTTCCTGGAATGTGTGAGAAAACCTATAGCCTCCAGCTATTAACTCTTTACAAGTACCCTCCCTGAAAACAAGGGAACGGGTCAAGCTATGCCTCTGTGTAGCTGACAGGTAAATGTCAGTAAGGTCATCAGTCATATATTATTGACTTACATGGTTTAGAAGGGTGTGTCGTTCTAAAAGGGTCAGACATCTGATAGTTTGGCTCTCAGATTTCCTCTTTTCCAAGCCTGTCTGATTATTCTAGGTTCAGAGCTATAAAAGACTAAAGAATAAAAGGATCACTTCTGTTATCACCCATCTTTGACATGAATATGCCTCACAAGATATTATGCTGAGGATTCTGGGATGTGTGGTCTTTGGAGCAGTAGGTACCTGAGTTGCCTGATTGCAAGGCAAAATAACTTTAGCTTAGTTTTTCTTTTTTTGGTTCCATATATCTTGAGTTACACGATTGTTCTATTAAAACTGCAGAGAGGGTGGAGAACAGAGTTTTGTATTGATCCCCAGAGTAAACTAAGATGTAAAAAAAGAGGACCCTGGTTTTGATTTTGTGGCCATCCCAGCCAGTTTAGAGAGTAAAGGGGATGTGATGGACTGAGGCTCTTGGTGTTATGCTCTTCTGCATTAAAAAAAACCCCAACCGTAGTTGGGAAAACGATAGAGGCTTTAATAGGGTTTTAACATCTGCAGTGTCTTTAAATGTGTCTGTGATGATGGTGGTGATGATGGTTGTGCATGTCTTCCATTGAGATTCTGCCCCACACGCCAATCACAAACGTTTCGATCTCACACTCATTTTCCCCACGAGCGATCCGGAAGTAGCCATTTTCGCCCCAGTTCTTTCCCCAGGAGTTGGCAGCAATCTGGGGGAAAAAACAAGATTACATTAAATGTAAAATAAGACAACTCAGGTTCAATTTGCCAATCCATACACCTTTTCATTCGGGAAACAAACGTTTCACAATTTTTGCTTTACTATAGAAACATATTGCAGTGTTTTTCGGTGTCTTTTTAGAGGGGACCTATTACACTTTTCCTTATTTCCTGCCGCTCAGTTTGAAACACATTTTCTACTCTTGTCCCGAGTTAGCATCAGCTCGATGCAGATATCCTTATATGGTCATCTCAAGCGCAGCTCCACCTATGGCACTGCCTGAGATGAGGAGGCGGGATTTGCAAACACTATAAGAGCTCAGTTTGTGGAAGCCAGGTGAGGAGCAGCCAATCAGAAGAAAGTGGGCTTTTAGGGTCAGAGGCTTTAAAGAGACCTGATTTAAAACGTTAAAACTTTCATTTCAAAGTAGCACGAATGTATCATGCAAAGCTACTGTGATAAAGTCTAAAAACAAAAATAAAGAGCTGGAAATGAGCGTAGTAGGCCCCCTTTGAACTACTGGCAACAAAGAGTCTATGTGCATTTTGTATAATGTAAACTTACCCAATATTTTCTTGATGTTCCATCTAAATTTCTGTCTTCTCCCCATCTAGTGAATAGATCAGAAATGATGGTTAAATAAACTGCATTCGAATAAGGGGATGACTGTGTTGTATTAGAGATGTAAACAGCAATTTAAGATTTTAAGACCTGTCATGACTTATTTAGCCTCAAATATGCTTAGCGAAAAGTAGCGAAGCAGGGTTCAACTTTGTTTAACTTTCCCCCTTGTTAACAACATCCTGACTATTTATAGCTGGGCATCATCTTGTCGCACGTCTACATAATTCCAAGAGAAACAACACGGAGTTCTCCTCTTCCTCAGCCATAGGTCACAAGGAAGGCAGAGGAACACCAAGCACACAAATACATTGAACTTTACCTTCTCCAGTGGCTACGGCTTTGTTCTCAGAAAACCCTGGCAAAGGCCCATAAAATTCCCATCATGCCTCACGCTTTGGCCTTAGCTTAGCTGCTGCCAACTCCTGCCGTTTCTGCTTGTCATGACCAAAACATTTTCCTAAAGTCAATTCCCATCCTGTTTTTCCACTCCTGGCCTTTCATTTCCCAAGAGACTCCCGGTCCCTAATCGATTGTTATCTTTTATAAAGTCAAGGAATGCTGGGAAATAGACAGCTTCAGACCCTGCCAACTCAGTAGCCCACCACCAAAACACTGGCAAACTGTGACAGGCTTCTCTCAGCGAGTGACTTTATTAGCCCACTGTTCTCCCGAGTGGATTAATACGTCACATTGACCAGGCGCAGACACATTAAAAACAGCTGTGTCAATAAAAAAATGCCAGCCAGGGTCTAAAACAGACCAGGGATTTGTGTTTGTGAGTATGAACACATATTGTAGACACCTGTATATGAGTGTATGACCCCGTATGCATGCGTGCGTGCATATTTATTGGTATGGACAGAGGCAGACAGAATCGGACCACCAGTGACCTCTTATCAGTCTTCCAATCAGCTCACTTGGGGACAATGATGGGCATACTGCTGTGCCCACGTACCCCGCCCTTGCCCAGCGCCCCTCATACCAGCCCTGACCTCTTCTCTCGGGGACTGATCCCCCTCTCTCTGTCCAGTGCAGTCAGGATCAGCACCCCAGACAATGCCCTTTCCACCACAGTGGACCTCAATGCTCTTTCCACAAACTTTCCCAGGCCCTGGGCTTAAATGAATACACAGCTATGGGATTTGGCCTATGTAAACATACCGAAGCCTGTGGCTGGCAGATTGGAGCTCAAAACACTATGCCCTCCCCTGCCATCATCTCTCTGCTCCATTCATCCCTAAACCTGTGCCGGAGCCACGGCCGCATCCAGCCACATTTTTTTATCCTACACATACCTATACATGTCAGAGACGCGACAGACAGTGAAAGCTGTGTGTAAATAGTTTGTTTTTTGTCTTCATCAATGGGCAATCAGATAAAAGCACAAAAGCTGCTTCTATCATAATGCTGAAATGCATATCTGCAGTTTTTCTTTTCTTTTTTTGGAAACTGTCGCTCAAGTAAATAGACTTTCCCGACAGCACAGATTCACACATCACGATTTATCAACATGAATTAGCTGCCAATTGGGATTTTATTATCTTGCATAAAGACCGGAAGAGCCAGGGATTGATCCAACAACCTTCCAATTACTGCACGAGGCCCTCTCTGATGGAGGGTCCGATGTTCACAAATACACATTCCTCAGTAAACATCACAGACCCACTGACGTTTTTTAAAATTGTAAAGAGTGACTTGTGAGTGGCAAATATATCACTGTTACACATCAAAGCCAGCTGGATAAACTGAAGAGAACAACCTGTTAAATATTTACAAGTAAAGGGCTGCTTATTCATTTTAAAAGGTCAGAAGATCAAAAAACACATAAAATAGTATCAGTCTGTCTGGAGATAGTCAAAATGATAAGAGGAGTATTTTGGCTTAAATGTTAAGAGGAGAAGAAAGAGAGGAAGTGGGACAGTCTGACGGCCAGATGAAGAGCGATGAAGGAGACATTGCAGAGCTATAGAAAAGCAAGGGGGTATCGGGTGGGGGCGGGCAATCCAGGTGTGTCAGCCGTCTACCTGCCTGCATATTTGCGGTTGTGAGAGTTACTACATGGGGGAGGGGGCACTGTCTGGGGCAGATGAAGGAGTGGAGCCAAGGTGTGTCTGCAAGAGCAATAGTCTGGGAGGGAACGCTTATTCACAAGTAGACAGCTGGCTGTGTGCAAACACACGTGCAAGTGGAGCTTTGAGTCAAACCCAATACCAACAAGGACTCAATTAAAAACTGATTCATCCTTATAAACAACTTTTGAAGGGATAGGGCCGCTGTGAAGCATGTAACAGCAGTGAAACCACACACACTTTGGTTAAGGATGCAGAAAAAGTGAAAGATTTTGTCTAGACATGACTCTAACCTAATATTAAAACCTGGTGAGTTTATGTTAAGCTTAATCGGTTTTGTATACACATTGTGAAGAAGGCTGTTGGTTCACAAAATGGGGCAAAAAGGCTTAATATGAAATGTTTTGCATTGTTACTGTATTCTGGTAACTTACCCGGTGATCCTGACTGAGTGTGTACCATGTTTGCGGTACTGCGGCGGTTTAGTGAAACTGACGTCTGTGTGTTTGTAGATCCCAGTCTTATAGACAAAGAAGTCCTCGTGGACCTCCATAATAGCTGCAAGAACGAACAAGCACGGAGAGTTAGAAGGCGGGTATAACCTGCGTGAGTGCACACACACACACACACACACACACACACATACATATAATATCACTCGCCATCTCCCAAATCTATTAAGCAATTTCCCCAAAGAATTTCTGATTTGCCCCCCTGAGTCACACATCCAAACATCAGAGCAGGTTTGTGTGTGTGACTTCGTCCTTCCAGCAACTCTATGGATGAAAGAAAATGAACGTTTTTGAAGCTATACTGGCACGGAATACAGTGTTCCCAGGTTGGGAATACAATGTGAAATTTCATTCTTATCAACACCGCTTTGGTACACACACGCAAACACACTCAAAGAGATCGCCAGGACTCTCTCTTCTTCCTGCCTGAACTGTTGAACAATAAGCTGGCACATTCTCCGAACATGCGCGCACAAACTTCGACATGTGACTCCTTTATTCAAGCATAAGGCCAGGATGGGCCCCAGACAGCTAGCCGCGGTAATAAAGCAAAGTCAGATCAACCCCAAAGCCCCAAATGCCTCTCGTTCCTGACCAGGTGCCTGGGGTCAGAGTTAAAACCCTGGTCAAAACCATTAGGATGACAAGGTCATACATGACGTCAGCCCAGGTCAGATACTTCAAGGTGCATTTGTTTTAATTTGTGAAAAAGTCACACCCGCATGGGAGCAATGTTGACAATGAAATACAAGTGTATTTAAGGAGGACACACACACACAAAAAGGCATCACATTACCTTGCACGGGGCCATTATCCATGATCTCCTTCATGATCTCCTTTTCCTAAGGGAGACGATTGAGAGAACGATTTATAGGTAAAGGAGAGTGAGACAGACAGAATGATCATTAGATGCCAGTGAAATGGAGAGGATGAAAACAACCCCCTGGATGTTAAAAGTCAGATAACAAGATTGAGTTCAGCGGGGCCCTTTGGTCTTAATGCCTGGCGTATTGACTTCACAGGCAATCAAGAGACAGGGACAACAGGCTGTAATGATTTTGAGACGCATTAGCCGCCACTTAGCACTGACGGATGGTTGCTGGTAAAACCACATGTTGGCTGCTGCTCAGTGGCTGTCTGAATTGGAGAAGACGCATGCAGCAGCACGGGGACACAGCTTCAGGAAGCAGCTTGTACAAATGTTACGTGATACTGCACGGTATGAGGAGAGAGAGCAGGGACGAGAAGGATGCAAATCATAAATTTAGATCCCTCCATCCAAATAACAACAATCAAATTGAGATATGCTACTGTTTTTATCATTCATTTCTCACTCTCATGCCAGCTGATGGGTGGAGGGGCTTATGTAACTCACTACTGCGGCTGAGCATAAACAGATGACAAGTAGAAACAGTAAGATAAACACAAAAATCTAATTTTAGATAAACCCACTGCTCTCACAATGACAGCAGATAATGAGTGTGCATGAAGATATCCAAAGCGCATCCAGTCTTTAAATAGATGCAATTCACCCACTGCTGTGTTTGTCAGGGCCAACCCTTCAAACTCATCATACTAGATTACTTTATAACTTTGTTTCATGCCTAAACCTAACTCCTCAGTCCTGACTCTTCTGTGCTCATTTGTGCTCTCGTGCATCTTTCTTTGCGTTTGTTGTGTTTGTGCAGTGCTTACATTGGATGAGAGCCTGTAGGGCGGTGTGGACTGGTAGATGTCGTTGTGGTAGTTGTGTGTGTTGGGGCAGCGCTGCGTGGCTTGCCTCTTCCCCCGTCCAACCGAGCGACTCTGCATCATGCAGCGGCCCACCTCTGCCGGCGTTTCCTGGGGAGGTCGATATGGGTAACATTCTTCTGTCACAACTCTGTTGGGATGGATGGAAAGATGTAAATCACTTATCATTTATTTACGCGCGGTAATAATTTGGTTTGTGATAAAGGGAACGCTTACCCTCTACGCCGGAGATACCACCAGGCTCCATCTATGCGTCCTCCGGCACAGCCTCCCTGGTTGCGTGTGTCACAGGAAATAAGATTTTGGGGAGAGAGCTGAGGAGTCATGTGGCCCATCGACTGGATGGAGATTCTGTCCGATGCCACAGCTGGTGAACGGCGGCAGAAATAAACATATAAACACAAAAATAAAATTATACAGTTTCAGGCAAAAAATCTTGAGAGATACGAAACCTGACACTTCAAAGATGTTACTATTATTTAACTGAATTCTCACTGAAATTTTTGCTACTGAATGTCTTTTGCAAGCTGCTCTTTGAGGTTACACACTTCCTACTCACAATCGTTTTATTCTGCATTAAAATTTCTACCGCAAGCCTGAAGAAGAGGCCTAGTGACTGAAATGTAACCTCAGAACAAAAGAAACTTGATAACTAAAAAAAACAAAAAACCTTCTATTTCCTGATTTTCAGGATATTTCCCTAAAGATCATCATCAGCCCTACAGCTGTAATTCTTCCTAGGACAGCACCTGCTGTTGAGAAGGCCCAGGAAGCAGCACAGTTGCCCTGATCCAGCGGTTCATGAATCTTCCCCGGCCACTTTTCTGCTGAATTGAAGTAGGGCGGCAGGCTGTCACTCTGAGGATCCATGTTCATCTGCGAGAAGGACAGAATGAGGCAAAGAGTTTATTCACTCCCGCTTCAACTGATAAAAGTCAAGTTTTTTCTTCTTCGCATAAAGCGTAATTACTGTTACTCTCTCACGGGACAGCAACCCACGAGGAAAACATTAATAGTTCTCAGTAAAAGCAGTGATTATTCTCTTTGGTTATATTAGTATTTCAATGTGATGATAAAGTGTAAATAATCGCAACTTATTGTCAGATGCCCCTTCCTTATCTCCCTTTAATGTGATAACAGAACGGACACTTCTGTGCAACCAGCTTCCGCTCTCTCTGTCTCTCTGTCTCTCTCTCTCTCTCTCTCTCGCAGACTCTGGCTGTTCGTGCTGCATTCCACTGCTTAATAGTGAGGTATTCAGAGCACAGACAGCCACCTGATACATCACTAAGGAATGTGCTGCTGCTCAGAGATTTGGACATCTGTGAAAGGTCAAAATCCAAAAAGCACCTGACCCGAAGAGAAACGCTGCAAGAACACGGCGTTAGGTGCGTGTGACGTGAGTCTGCAGAAACAACAGGAACGCAGAGAGAGAGAGATAGGGAGAGTTTTATGAATGGGCTGTGATCTGATTTGTGGCACAGGTAGGGACATGCTGACAGCGGAAGGAGGAGGGGGAGTTATAATGTTTCGAGATGGATGTACGCAGGGAAAAGTGGGGAGGTGTAGCTCCAAGAGGAAGTCGGTCTTTGTTCTCAGCCACCATCCTTTCCTTCTTCTCTATGTGATGTTTTGGTTCCGTCTTATGTAATCTTTCAGGGTAAAATGTAAACAAAGACTGAGGAGGAAGCTGAGGTCCCCAGACGGAGACACCATCATATACCAACAGCCCACCATAATTAAGTGAAAGAGGTTTTGATCAGCGTGCACTTGTTTGTAATAGGTTTCAAGCATGCGAGAGCTTGTAAGTCACGATATGAGTAACGTTTTCTTTCCATTCTCACATGTCCCTAAAACTTCCCGCTTCAACCCACATCCCTGCCCTACATGTCGTACACCCACACAAATGTTTTCACTAATTCAGGATGTGTTCCCATCGTGGCTAGATTAAAAGATAGTTATATAAATTTACAGTTGATCAAACGCCATATACTAAATTCAAAATGAAAGTAAACAATACACACAATTCAAAGCTTTTCTGTTGCCAAATATTAAAAATATTATTTTGCATAGGTATAATTCTCTATTTTACTTTTTTCTGGTATTTGTAAGCCTTTATTTTTTTTTAGAGTGGCAGTGAAGAGAGGCATGACACAGGGAAAGAGACCTGGAGACATGGAGTATATGATCCAGCCAGCCGTTAATCCAACTATTCACTGCTCAGGGCATACACACCCATGTGGTACGCACCCTTACTACTTGGTTATAAAATCGCTCCATCTTAAAAACGAGGAGGATTCTGAAAGAATCTAAAGACACCCTTTTGGTTTTCTCACCATAGCTGTAGCGTTACAACTCCTGAGCCACAGCCACGGGGTGGCTGCTCTACCTCCTGAGCCTTTCAGGAAGGTTGGTGGTTAAATCCCTGGCTGCTCCAGTCTGCATGCCAAAAGTATCCTTGGGCAAGATACTGAAACCTGAGTTGCTCCCAATGATTTCATCAAAGTGTGATTGTGTGTGTGAATGTTAGAAAGTGTTTGTATGAATGGATGAATGAAACATGATATATAAAGTGCTCTGAGCGCTGATGATTTAATGAATGAAGAGTGTCCCGTACCTGAATCTCATTCATGTTCATGACTGTTCTTGTCGGTCTTTGTGTGCCCAGTCGGTAGCGGATGCCTTCATCTAAAGTCATGCCATAGAGCTCACTGTAGTTAGCTGCCTTCCACCTTAAAACAACACGAAAGAGACAGAAATAAAATGTGTTTTTAACCAGAAATATCTTATTGTAAACCTATAAATGCCACTAAGTACATGTTTGTATGTATTTGTTTCTTACCCATAATTTCCTCTGTTGACAGCTTGGATAACGTCGGACTCGATCAGACAGGCGTTCTGCTCACACTCCCAGCGTCCAGTAGTCCCACATGTGCTACAAGAGAGAGAAAAAGTTAGTGGGCAACATTCAAATCAACTACAAGCGCCTTAAAACAGTTTTAAGTCAATCATTCGACTGCAACAGCCATAACTGATTTAGTAGAAGAAATTTCAACTGCAATAGATAAAAAGCAATATTTAG
>JAVDPK010000987.1:1244086-1263579 GCA_034780415.1 Cichlasoma orientale | reverse complement strand
ATAAAAACAAAACTGGGAACACACTTGAAGATAAGGCAACTAAAAATGCCTGGAAAGCCTGACTGCTACGAGTTCAAATATAATCCACCAGGGAAACAAAGGAAGCATACAGTATGAGACAGATAGGTAATTAGCTGATAAGATGCAGACGAGGCAGAGAAGTGGCCTGAAACAAGAAGGACTGTAAAGTAAAGCTAACAGGATTAAAGTCAAAATGAAACAGCAGCAACATTGGGTATGTGAGCAAAGAAATGATGGGGTGTTTCCACTCAGTTATGGAAACACAGACAACTAAATTTATGCAGACTGTGCATGAGAGCTTTTACTGCCCGGGGCATTCGCTAAACTTACGAGCTGATGAAGAGGTCAAATGCCCCTTTAGTCACACAGAAACTACAGACGGTATCCCCGCTCAAACTGCTCACTTTTCTGCTAGACACATGTGCCACGTTCATGTTACGTACAAAGTTTAGACCAGTGTGTTTCTGTTCAGCATCCCACAGGGGCCGTCTGATGGCTTTTCACTGGCGCAAAGCCGCAGTGACCTTTCACCTCTTCCTCCCTCCAGCAGGAATAGAGGCATGCAGCAGCACAGTGCCAGCAGGTCAAACTGCAGTACATGCACGCAGTAACAGCGCTAAACACACGGGGATGGGCACAGTGGGGGGGACAGAGTGTGACTGAATATAAAATACGAGGGGCCTGAGGACATATTTTGCATTCCCCGTCACGCTCCCGATTAAAGACCCACTCACCTGAGGGAACGTGCTAGACAGCACAAGGTGTAGTATCTCATCATATCTGGCCAATGATGCTGCCAGCTCAGTGGGAGCAGAGCCATATGTGTGTGTGTGTGTGTGTGTGTGTGTGTGTGTGTGTGCAAATACAATGTATCTACACCATCTGACCAAATAAATAAACCTAAAAGGTCCATGCTGGCATTGGCTCTTGTCCCATCTAACATGTAGTAACAAGACAACAGACGAGAGCAGCTGCCAAATCGAATTAGAGATCCGTCAGACTGCTACCCTGGAGACCACCTTTGAAAGAAGAGGGCGCCAAGGTTCAGATCACTCGGGACAGATAACGTGTTATCGGGTTGCCGGCAGATCAGTAAATAACAGCAATCAGCTAGAGCTCCCATTAACACAACAAAAGGCTGACACATATCATAGTATATGCTAACACACATACAACAGTAAACACGAGCACAGCTTCAATACGCCACACTAAATCTGTTCTAAAGAAAATCTGCGCCAGACTAATTTCAGGCTGTAACTGTACCGCACAGACCGATAACATTTGTACTGATTGCGGCATTAATGTCAAAGCAAAAACGCATCAAGTGCAGCTGTTAAACTTGTTATTCTTTAGAACGGTTTCCCTTTTTTGTTGAAATCAGCGAAGAAATGTAGGCGGTACAGATAAGAGAACGCAGGGATGCCACTAATGAGAGCCTCGAGAGGGAAAAGGGCGAGAGCTGTTTTCTCAAAGAGCCGGGAGGACAGGCATTCGGGAAATTAATAAGCGGAGGGAGTGGGAGTGGGAGAAGCATGTCCACGTGTGTCCGTCTCAGCCAAAGTTGTGGCGCAAGTTTTCAAACCCCTGTGTGTATTGGTTTGACAAGCGCACGCGAGAGCACATGTATCAAGACTCTGGTTTCACAGTGAAAGGGGGCGTTAGCACACGAATGCTGTTTTTTTCTGGAAACTTGAACACTGGAGGCTTTTTTTAACCAACCGTGCAGCATGTGTTTGCTCAGCCTCCACAAGTTTTTCCTCAAGATAAAAATGGCACCCCCGCCTCTTATCAACTTCCATCAACTGTATTTCATCCTAATTGCTGATAATGCTTACATACTTCAGGCCTGTCAGATTGACACAGTACAGAGCAAAGCGTCCTGTTACATGGATATCAGGGAGTGCGGGCAGCACGGTTTGCATTAGATGTGACAAGCGCAGTTCTATTTTTAATATAATAAAACACACACACGAGACTTTAAAGCAACAAATGACACAGATGTGAGAAACCAGCGTGGAAGGCAGGTGAGGAATTCAATTTCCGCTGCTCCTGCCTTCACTCACTTAACCTCCCGGTTTCCTCCCTCCAGTCTCTTGAGAACTGCTTTACAGCTCCTTTACTGCTGCTTCTGTCATGCAGAAAAATGGCAACTGCCGCACACAGATTCTCTTCCCCTCAGGGTGCAGAAGATCACTGGGATATAGATACTTTGCTGTCACTTAAGAGTAAGTCTTTGTAGAAGCGCCTGCCTTCATGTCAGGGTAATAAAATGAATTAGAAACACACTGAACTGGAAAAATAATACAACGCTGTCAAGAAGATTTACTCAAGGAGTCAATTACAGAGAGTTGCATTACAGTGTACAGACTTATTATACTGAATTAAAGGAGAGTGGAGTTTTGTCTCCATCAAAGTAGAGCCGGGGCAGATCAGAAGCTCAACAGGAAAACTGTTTCAATTATGATTCAGTTTATTAGGTTACTGAGAAGAGGAACATGAATGACGTCGCTGACACTCAAACCTCTGCTACAACATGGGAGAAAAATATTTAGCATAAGGCCTGTTTTAGCTGATGCTTCTGCTATGGAGACAGCCCACTGAGGTATCCTAACAGAAAACCCTTTAGAATAAAAAGCCTATTGATGACAGGCAAAACACGAATCCACAGTAAGGTGATTAAAAGATGTGGTTCACAAACTATACTGCAAAAGATGAACACTGTGACGTCAGCCCTTGTTTTATGGAATCTCTTTTAAATCCTTGAAGCGAGGGGTGCCAATCACAGGGTAGCCACACCCTAAAAATACCCTGCTTTATCTTCTATTTTACTCCAAATGGGAGCCACAATTTACAAAATAAACTCCCTTGTGTATTAAATCAGACTTGAAACGAGGGCTGAGAGTATAAACTCATTATTAAAGTGTCTGCTGAGGTCATAAATCAAGACAGACATCTGTACAGCTGTATTTCTTTCTGCAGGCAGAGGAGTCCCCCCCTGCTGGCCAATAGAAAGAATGCAGCATTAAAACACTTCAGTGCTGGATTCACGTTTCGGACCCAGAGGCTGCGTCCATCTTTTATATACAGTTTATTATGGAGGTAGACGAAAAGTTGGAGAATCACCAAAAGTTATTACAAGGAATACTAAGACGGAAATAATCTCTACAAAATGTCTTGACAGGCCATCCAAATGTTTGTGAGACCTTTCATTTTCAAGTCTAAAGTCATTTGTCTTGTTTGGACATTACCAGAGCAGTGAATATGAAGCAGTTTATCTTTCATCTTATCATCTATACCTGCACAAATCTTACTGGCATTTAAAAAAACGAAACAAAGTCTAGACAGAGCAGGAGGAGGCAGGTCGAGAGTTTCAGCAGGTGTTTGCGAGTGAATAAAGCTCATATGTGTATAAGGATCATGTGATCAGCTAAAGATTTTCAATCAAAACACGGATATAAAAATGAATGATGAATATTACTCCACAAAGCCACCAGTGGCTTCGCAATTAGAAACACATGCTGTACACAGGCACGTTTTGCAACCCACATAGCTTCATTTTAAACTGTGCAAATCCCCACAGCTTTTGGGAATACCAAGCACTGCACAGCAGAAAGGGATTCAGAGACACTTGACGGACAAGACGTACATTTTTTTCAGCTGTCGGGCAAATCCATTAAAAAATATTTCCTGTCCAAATTACAAAATAATATGATATCTACATGTTTATACAGGGGGAACAAAACAGTGAAAAGTGAAAATGTTGAAATTTTAAGATACTTCTGGGGACAATAAATGTTTTCGACAGAATGGATGGAGAAGGCTGGGTGTACATACCATAAATTGCAGTTTTCTTTGTATGTTTGCCCTGTAAAGAACCTGTTTCCATTTCTTTCACAGGTGCCTGAGAAAAGACAAAGAGTGGCAATTTAATATACACGGGTTTGATGTGGCTAAACAAAAGAGATCCTACCGCTAATCTCAACGAAAGCTGAGCTCAGCCTCAAACACGGCGACTCAAATGAGACACATAATGTACACGCAGGCTTACATATACCACACTCGCACTTAATATTACTAACACACTGACCATATTCCTTCACTCGCACCCTCAATTAAAATGTTAACACTAACGAGTCAGCAGTAACACACAGAATATAATGTGAGGTCTAAGGCACTCTGAGCCAGTAATCCAGTGCAGGAATGTGGCGTTAGCTTCTTTCCTGCCTTCCCAGGCTTCCTGGGCTCTCGTCATGCTTTAACCAGCTTACGCTCCATTTCACCAACTCTACTGAGATAGCATGGAAAGCCCCCTCTTACATCTATAATTAAAGATCTTTTTTTTTTTTTTTTTTTTTTTAAATTGGTGAACTGCAGCGGTAGCATTAAGTCCACCCTGCGCTGTCACAACCTCAAACGTGACCCGCGCTTACTGGATTGTTAAACCTCAAGTGATTTGGTGACAAACTAAGATGTTGCCAGTGGGGACTCCGTGTGGAATTTAAGGCATGATCTGGCTGAGAATTTACAGAGTGAGCAGGTTTTCCCAGCCTCTGGTGCGAGGCCCCCGAGCTGATAGTGTGATTTATAAGTGATGCTCTCACAGCTGTCTCACCCGGTCTATCGTAACTCAAGTTAATGCAGAGCTTCAGCAAGTGGCAAGTTACACATTAATACAGCAGGAGTGTGTGCAGACTGAATGTATGTGATGGTTACTGTGACACTGTGTGCAATTTCAGTGCATACTGAGTCAAAAACAACCTACAACACGCTAGCAATTAAGAGGTCAAATATGTGTGCGTGCACACGCTTGTACGCCGGACCTCCTGAGTCTTATCGAACCCGCATACCTGCACCGACCTCTCTAACTTTACAGTCCTGTACACACTGTCTGGCCACATAGCCCACATTCTTTCTCCTGACCCCCATTCATCCCTCTACACACCCCTCCTCCCTCTGTCTGGGTTAATAAGAAGCCTACTGTTTCCTATGCTGTTCTCAGGTAGCCCTTTGCTTTCGCTGGCACATTTTACACCTCGGCACTGTGAACGGTGCTAGAACTGCGAGGGGAGTCCAAATGTAGTCAACTGACCAGTTACACAGGTGAATGAAATTGAGATTAACCCACAATACAATATAATTGAGGGGACAGATAATCAGAGAAGAAAAAAAAAATCATTTTTATGTACGTTGAAATGTAGTTTGACTTTTCTTTATTAACAATATTATAGCCATTATATTAATAATATTCTTTACCCTTCCCTTCTGTCCAGTGGTTTTGAGCTACTGAGAGTTATTTCTAGTATCGAGTGCCTTATTCGACTTTACTGTTGCTCTTTGTTCTAAGACTTGAAGTGAGAGCCATATTTTTCACTATCTGCCAACATGTATCATTCGGCCTTTTCTCCGCTGCAGTAACTTTCATGCAGTCGCTTAGCTGAAACTTTTAAAAGAAGGTTAAATGAAAGCAGGTATGCAATTCTAATCCATTTTCAGCATATTAGAGGTGTCACGCTGCTTTCCATTGTGGCCCAGCGTGAAGCTTGTCAGTAGGGTTTCCTACTGCTCTCTGGCAGACTTTAACTAACTAAGACATGCCCACACGCTCAGACACATGTAAGTAAAACTTTCTGATGCGCACACAAACACATTTGCACCTTTACATACCGATGAAAGGCGGCTGCACGCCAAGACAGTGACTCCAGAAGTCGGGGCAGCAGTCGGACACGGTGCGGTTGCAGAACAGGTCACAGTAGCAGATTGTGTCCAGGTACGGCACGGTGCACAGGTCATCTCTGCCAGGACAGCAGCCTCCTCTTCTCTGGCAGTAGGAGCCAAATGGGTCCCTGATGCCGCCAACATGGAGAGGACTGGCAAGCTCCCTCTTGGTCCTTCTGGAAAGGATTCTGTCTGCAGTGCCTTCTCCCACCACCAGGAATAGCACGGCCACAGTCAACAGGATGAGCTTCATGATAAACCTGCGAAAGTAAGGGGGCAAGAAATATAATTTAAGAGCTTTGGATAAAGGCAGCGTTATCTAAGGCACACCTTTGCGTAATGCATATTGTTATAATAAACAGTTATAGGCCTGAGATGGCCATTTTTCTCAAGAAGGCACACTTGAAATACTTCACTCTGTGGGGGAAGAGGTTGCAGTGCAGAGTAATTGGGGTATGACTGCTGCCAACACAGCGTCCACCTCCTGCTGTGCTGTTCCCATAAACACAGATGCAAGATGAGATAAATTTGAACAGAGCTGGCAGCACATGGTGCAAATAGAAACCCATGTGATCCTTGGAGATTGTCTACTTATTTCCCAAAGTTTCCTTTTAAACAGCCAAGACAAACAGCAGCTGAATATGAAAATACACTCAGCAAGAGCGTGGCGGAAAACAATGACTTAGAGGCAGAAACACCGAGTGCATTACACATGTTGAATGGTGTATGATGGGCAGGATCTCGGGTATATGCACATGTAACACCCTCCCACGTTTAGTGTGTTTGTCCCCACTCACAGCCTTAGGATTATTAAAGGTCAAACAATCCTACGCATTGTTTATTGTTTGTGTTGGTCTCAGGTCAGTGGATGGGGGAGTCTCTGCAGGGTCGGACCAAGTGGAGGGATTGCCCTGCTGCTTACATAAATAGCATCGTTAATTATCCAATCAGATCTCTGGGCACAATGGACCCTGCGCACATAAAGCGCAGCTCCGGAAAAGACCTTTGCTGTGCTGTTTTCTGCATGACTGCGCCTTTAGTTGGTATACACACACACACACACACACACACACACACACACACACACACACACACACACACACACACACACACACACACACTAGCATATGGTAGCATGGGATGATCAGGTCTTGTCCTTTACACAAGTGTTTTGTTGTGGCAGACTTTGAGCAGCAGTGCAATAAAACACCCACCAGTCTGCTCATCGTGCTGCTGAGGCCTTTGGGTCAAGCTGTCAGTGGAAAAAAGAAACCTTTCAGTAAAAGTCATAAAGCTTATCTTTAGCTCCTCTACACAGATTATATTAGACTGCTAAGATATAAGAAAATATTTAGTCGATTCTCAGCTTAAATGAGACAGTATTTATTGATTTAGTCTACAGCACTAGGCAAATTAGCCCGTTAACACCCGATATTTCAATAATATGATCCTGATTAAAGACCTTAAAGCCAGTAATGTCACACACACTGCCATATGGTCCATCAGTGCTCCAGACAGCTGTAGCCAAGCTACTGATCCCCCACTTCAGCAACAGGACAGATGAACCCTTAGTACGGGTTTCCAGCTCACATATTAACACACACACACACACACATATATATATATAGTACATGCATACATAACACAGTGGCAGATGAGATGTGCAGGGTCAGTGTCAGCAGCTTCAGGACCACAGTCTTCACATAAACTTGCGTGAGTTCATGAAGCTGAGCACCATTTCATTCCACAGGAGTGCCTTTTTTTAATGGGAACAATAAAGAAAAATGCACAAAAGTATAAATCTATTAATACATCTATATTTTTTTTTATTTTAGCGCTCCACTGCTAATGAACAAGGAAGTAAAACCCATTCTCGTCCAGTGAATTTGGGTGGAAGTTACCCCTTTTCAGCAAAGAGAATGTTCTCCAAGGCAGTAAAATAGTGTCAAATCTTGTATTGTAAATATGGTGAATCAAACTTTCCACTGCTTTCCACTGCTGACACATGTGACTGTCTCACTTTCCTTCCCAAGGCTGAACTTTGACATATTGTTGCAACACCCAGCAGATAATTCATTCTTCAGTGTATCTCTTATAAAAGCAATTTCAGCTCCATGTTTCTCTGCGTTACACAGTCCTCGCCTATTCTCTGCTCAGCTGATAGGACCAAAAAAAAAAAAGCAGGTGTCCAGTGAGGACTGAGCCACAACAGGTGAGCGACGAGATTAGTGGCGTCTGCATATTATCACAAGAGACGCAGCCACTCCACTATTGAACCCAATAACCTCACATTAAAAAAAAAACGTCACCAGTCTTCCCCTCATATTTTTGAACCTGTTAATACAGCTCTGATGTTGTTCCCTACACACCCTGAAGGTAAATATGCCATAACAGCAAAGGCTTGACTAACGAATGAGCTGCAACAAATCTAAATTACACAGAAAAAGACTAAAAACATGGAAGGTGATGACAATACTCCCAAAGAGAGTTTAAAAGTTTCCTCTTTTTCAGAAAGCTGTTTAAAGTAACCTGATAATAGTATAAGCCAGGCTGTGACGCTCAGGCTGCACCTGCCTGGGGTCTAACAGAGAGCTGCTGCTGAAAGTATAGAAAAGGTTTTGTTACCTTGAGTTAAGAGACAAATCCTGGTTTTGTAATCCAGTAGGAAAGAGTAACTTTCTTCTGCTGTGCTGCTCAGGAAGTCACTAACAGGTAGTGAGAGTTTGGGTAAAAGGTCAGTCTCTTTTTCTCTGTTCCTCACTCTCTCACAGGATCCGCTGTCAGACTCGGTCTTCTCTATATACAGGCAGCAAGCAACCGTAACCACTCCCCCCCGGCCTCCCCCCTCCACTCGCTGCCTTGTCCCCTGCTTCACTGCCTCTCCCTCAGCCGTTCGCATGCACGCACTTTCCTTTCCCTGAGACACCCACAGGTTGACTATCTCTGCATGCTTTTCCTCTTCTTATCACAAAGTGAAATGGTTTGCACTGGGGCGCATCTATATTCAGTCTGCTTCTCTCATATTTTCTTTCCACTGTCACTATCAGCAGCCATGGCTTTCCCCTTCTTTATCTGTCACTTTTCCCCCAAACAGGGCCAGATCCACTTGAGGTGGACGCGGTGATCTATTACGCACCACCTAGTGGCCACAGGTTGAATAGCTCCACCTATGAAATTATGGAGCAGCCTGAGGGAAACCTCCCTCCTTCTAGAAAGTTACAGATGAGTCTCCGGAGGTGAGGTTTTGCAAGCATTTTAGGGAGGATAAATTGAATGTGAATGTGAGAAATGTTCCGGATGTTTTCTTTTTCTATGGTTATGAATCTGTTTACGTCATCAGTCTCTGTTTTGTAACATCTCCCCCTCCCCAAGCTTTAGTGAAGGAATTGGATTTACTAAATAAGTGAAGTTCATGCCTTTGAGAAAACAGCTTTAATTTTTAGTTTTAAAAGTCTTAATTCTGCATGTTTTCCTGTTTAGATTTTTTTCTGCGGCATTCCGCACACAAACACGACACATTATACAGTTACAGTGAGCAAATCATAAATACAATGTCAGCTGAAACTGTATTTTTAACCTTGTGACACACTATTTATGAGAAACACTTTCAGCGTGCTGAAATTCTGGCTACCTAAACTTTATGAAAGCACATAAATGACACATTGGTTTCAGCCTTCTCAGTGTTTCTGGAGAAGAAAGCTGAATAGGGATTGAGGAGAGTGTCATTGGTCCAGAAAGACCCAGCTGACCCCCTTTGGACTGATCAATAAGCAGAATCAATAAATGTGACACCACATGGTGTTGGAAAGGGTGGGGCTCCCCCAGGAAAAGGAAAGAAAACACTCACCACACAAAGGCACTCCTTTGATTCGCACACATTTTACTAAAAAATAAAATAATAAACAAATAAATAAACAAACAATAATGAATTCATAAAACAATGAAGATTTAAGTGACAATAGGAGAGACCTGTGCTCCATAAGGGTGCCCTCACCTGACTCCACTCGGTCCAGTCCACTTTTCCTTAATCTTTCTCCCGTTATTTTTGCCCATAGTCCATGCACACATCTAATGCCCTCTGTAATTTAAAATGAAACTAACCATTAATTGCAGGAATATAAAAATAATCGGGGAAAACCTCAACAGAAAGTCCACTGGGATGCTTTTCTTTATTAGATCATATGCTGTTGAAATATCTCCATCAACAAATTAATGCTATTCATAGCCAGTAGCAGACACAGTGACCTCTTCAAATGTGACTTTTACAGTTTCTCATGCAAAACCTGTGAAAAGCATTTTTTTTTTGACTGACTTTAGAGATTTTTGTCATCCTTTAAAGCCCGATTGGAGCGTCTCTGTGTGCACGCCACAGTCTTTTGTCCAGCCTGTGCCAATCATCCCCAACATTCAAAGCAATGTCTCTAAATTACACATCTTTTCTGAAAAGCTCTCAGACAGTTTCTGTCACTTATACGAGCAAAAATGAGGCCGTTCTGGTTCTGCTTTTCACACAACTCTGTAATTATAGCTTTAACATCCCTTACACAACCTCATGCCTTCTGAGGAAAGGTGCTTTAAGCTATGTTTACCGTGTTTCGTAGTCAACGCCTTCTCAGTCATTATCATACCTTTTTACTGTACACACTGTTTGCCTTTTAGTGATGATTGATTCGTTGGAGCTAACATGCAAGGAATGCTATTTTGCACCACTACTCACAGCAGGTGAGTCACTTGCAGAGTAGTGTGGCTCTGACGCTTCATTGACCGTAAACACACAAAAGCTTGACTGCAACCATCTGCAGAAGAAGGTGTGTGTGTGCGTGAGGACCCTCGAGTTAAGACCCCTGAATCAGAGGTCACCACATGAGGACTCGTGTGTGATTCATCAGTGAAGGCAAGGAGACTGAATCATCTTGGATAGTTGTTAGAAGTGTATTTCACAAAATCTGTAGGTGGTGTGTTGCAAGACTCATCCATGGGTGTGCATCTGATATTAAGGCCTGACCCAGACTGTGGTGACTCAGGCCTTAACAAACCCACCAGATGTTTAACCACGACGCTTAATCTGTCAGAGCAAGCAGCAGAAAAAAAGGAACCAGAAACCAAATCAGCAGTGCTTCTGTTTCGTGAGGTCATTTCCCCAAAATAGACTGAACTGTGGAGGCTGAGGCCACACATGTTAACAATGGAGGCCATACATGCTCAGAGCTGTCAGAGGGCGCAATCAAGGGAAAAGCAGCACATTTGTACACACACAGACTCACACACTGAAACACAAAAAAAAAGAGTTGTGTACATTCGCAGTGTGTGTACATTTGGGGGATGTTCTTGATGAGGAATCTTCAGGAAGAATAACTGACAGGCACATGGCACTGGCCAGTCACACACGCCTGCACACATACTCATCCTGACAAACAATCCCCCTCTTGAGTTTTGCCTCATAATCCTCCCATGATGCTACACACCAAGGCCAGGAATACCAGCTGCACTGTGTTGGGGTGGAGGTCTGCACTTCTGACCCTATGAAGGAGTGGACATGTATCCATCTCCATTTCTCTGGAGCTTTTCCTGTTCCAGGAACATGCAGGACATGTGGTTGATAGTAAACAAGAAGGGCGTGCTGGCAGCACACATATGGACAGAGTTAGCTGTAGGTGTTTGGAAAATCACCCACGTGTCAGTGTTGATGAGAAGCACATACATTTGGCAGACTTTCATTGTACTGTTTGTTCTTTTCTGCAGCTGCAAAGAGATTTACCTAGACTAGTGCAAACTGGAAAGGGGATATGAAAATGATTGACTAGAAATGAGTGATAACTATTATCTATGTTTCCATTATGGATTAATTTACATAATTAAATTCACATACAAAATCCTTAAGAAAGTCCCATAAATAGCTTACTTGGAGTGACCGGATGATCTAGAGGATGCCACTCAAGATGGCAACAATGAAAGACAATGTGTCAAGCTGTTTTCAGAGATTTCTGCCGCAGATTGGAATCATTTCTCCATAAATGTAGGAAATTTTTAAGTTCTACATTGAAATTTGAAAGAACATAAAGGCGATTAATGAGGGGAACATGAAACTGAGAAATCTAAGGTTTACCTATGTACACTAATCATGGCCATGAATGTCATTGCCCAAATAAGGATGACGAATACCTCAAAAAGTCTTCAGTTTCACCTCAAATTACCAACTGGACAGTTGAATCTTGGACACAGCTGGACGTTCCAACAGGACAGTGATCCCAAGCACACATCAAAGCCGATTTGGAAATGGATAAAGCAGGCAGACATTAAACCTCTGGAATGGCCTTCCCATAGCACTAACCTTAGCCCTATTGAAAATTTATGGACTATGCTTAAAAGCTGGTCCTTGCTAGGAAGCTAATCAATTTAAATAAACTACCAATTCTGCCAAGAACAGTGGTCAAATATCCAGCCAGAATTCAATTCAATTCAATTCAATTCAATTCAATTCAATTCAATTCAATTCAATTCAATTCAATTCAATTCGATTCAATTCAATTCAATTCAATTCAATTCAATTCAATTCAATTCAATTCATATAGCGCCAAATCACAACAAACTGTTGCCTCAAGGTGCTTTATATTGTAAGGTAAAGACCCTATAATAATTACAGAGAAACCCCAATTGTCAAAAAGTCTCCCTATGAGCAAGCATGTGGCGACAGTGGGAAGGAAAAACTCCCTTTTAACAGGAAGAAACCTCCAGCAAAACCAGGCTCAGGGAGGAGCAGCCATCCGCCACGACTGGATGGGAGTGAGGGGAGAGAGACAGAACAAAAGACATGCTGTGGAAGAGAGGCAGAAATTAATAATAACTAGTGATTAAATGAAGAGTGGTGTATAAACAGACTAAAAAGACTCAGTGTATCCTGGGAACCCCCCAGCAGACCAGGCCTATTGCAGCATATCTAAGGGATGGTTCAGGGTCACCTGATCCAGCCCTAACTATAAGCTTTATCAAAAAGGAAAGTTTTAAATCTAATCTTAAAAATTGAAAAGGGTGTCTGTCTCCCGAATCCAAATTGGGAGCTGGAACTGAAGGCTCTGCCTCCCATTCTTGTATGTGAGAAGAAGAATTTTAAATTCAATTCTGGATTTCACAGGGAGCCAATGAAAAGAATACGGTAGAATTATGCTCTCACTTTCTAGTCCCATTTCAGTACTCCAGCTGCAGCATTTTGGATCAGCTGAAGACTTTTCAGGGAGCTTTTTAGGACAGCCTGATAATAATGAATTGCAATAGTCCAGCCTAGATGCAATAAATGCATGAATTAGCTTTTCAGCATCACTCTGAGACAGGATATTTCTAATTTTAGAAAGAATTATGCCAGTAACTTGTTGATGACTACCAGAAGTATCTAGTCGAGTTGCAACTTGCTAAGGGACATTTAACCAAATATTAGTGGAAGTGAATGTATACTTTTGATTCAGTATTCATACTTTTGACCCAGTGGGGATTAGAAAAAAATCCAAAATAAATTAAAACTTGTGCACCAAATTCATGTTCTTTAAAGTCACTAAAGATTTATTCTGTACAGTCACAGGAACAGTTCAAAGAAATTGTTTAAAACCCAAAATTACCACAATATTCATGCCCATGATGAGTGCAAGTAAACATTTGACCACAGCTGTATATCTGATAGCTGTCAAGATATGTCCTCAGAAACAAAAGGAAAATTTAAAGAAAAACCAGATATTAAAATTTCATGACAGATTTCATGTCGAGGTAATTCATGCTCAGACAGGAAAGATGGAGTGACTCCGCCGGCGCTACGGAAGGATGTAAAGGTCAGTCTGTCACCTCTGATTCATATTGATTGTGAAAACACTGACTTGCAGATCGATCATTGCTGACCGTGATTGAGAGGTTCTGAATCATTCAGTTGTACTAAAAACTGAACTGCTAAAAATCTCCAAGATCTTTTCATGTCAGCAAAATAAGTTCTGCTTAACATGATTTTGGCAAACACTGTAAATGTGCAGGAATAAGCAAGTTGAGCAGAATTACGCTTACAACAATCACTTTTCTATCGAACAAAGAGAAAGAAATTGAGTAGATCATGCATGATCATGAAACTGGAAAGCGCTCACATGCAAAAAAAAAAAAGAAAAAAAAAAGATTAATGAGACAAACGCTTCCTTCTTAGCCATGGGACAGATCTGGACCTGAAGTCACTTTAGGTTTAAATTAAACTGAACAAAGTTCGGATCCAACAGTTACATATTATGGAACAAAGTCATAGCCCCAAGGTGTTTCTGCACAATCAAATAAAGATCTCCTTCATTTTCTTGCCACACCAAGTGGAGGTTACTGTATGTTGCATGCAGGGGCTTGCCGCGTTGTTTCCTTTTTATTTGTCCGCTCCACACGCTCAGATTTCTGATGCATGAGAAGTGTTTCCATGGATCTCAGCTATTCAGATATCACAGACTAATCGGTTAAACTCTTCTGCAAGCATCATGTCTTGTGTAATAAAAACAGATTTTTTTTTGTTTTTTTGTGCTTGCCAGAGGAAGGAAACAAAACACCGGATAGTGACAGAAACACTTGTATAAGGAGTTGGATAGATCTGTGTCCACTGTGAGAAGAGAGGAAAAAGCACCCTCGGGTACATAACCTTCTCCCTCGTTGATGATGTCATCTCTGTTCTTTAAACAAAAAGAAAAAGGGAGACCTCAGGTGGCCCGTTACACACTCCTCTCCTCCAAATCCTCCCCCAGCATTTAATGTGTCACCACAGGGACTGACCCTCGCTCAATGCCTGTCACCCATCCTTGCACTCATCCATCTGAAGGTAATCATCTCTCCTAATGGAGTATAATACATCCTATGCCTACTCTTTTGACCTCTTTGAGAATCCCAACATTTTAACAGTATTGCCAGTATTGCAGTCCCAGGGAAACCACAGAATTTCACTATTAAAAAATGATGGGCAGTAGATGCATTGCACACTATTGTCAGCAGGAAATTATTACAGCCCTGATTAACAGTCTGTTACCCCTGTAGCTACTTTGAAAATCTTTTTTTCCCCCTCTGTTACCTTCTGCAGGAAGTCCAGGGGATGTGGGGAAGTAAAACATATGAAAAAGGACATGATAATGTAAAAAATGTAAGTTTTTTTTTAAATCACTAATTTAAAAAAATAGATGGCCGAGCCACTATTAACACCTAAAAGAAAATAAGACACATTAAGACTCCCAAAAAGAATAAGTTAAAGAGAACTGATCAAACAAGGAGTAAGCAGCTACAAACACACAGTTTTGTACAGTCTTGAAAACAAAATGTCGATCTGTGAGAGTAAATAGCAGAAAGTGCAGAAAAAAGAAACTCAAGTTTGTGACTAATGTTGCTTGATTGATAAAATGCCAGCTAAATGTAGCGTTACAAGTTGTCAAAAAGTCAGAAAATAGCATTTACAAGGACAAAAAGTTTGGATTGTAAGACCCACCACAGAACGACACGTACACAGCACGAGTATCTGTTCCACTAAGAGTAGTTAGGCTGGGCCAGAGGAAGAGTTGTGTTGTATTTGGAGCAGAGAGGGGTTCAGAGGGCCAAAAATGCGGGCAGCAGCATCAGCAGTGCTCCTCAGCTCTCTTATGTTTGTTATCTGTTCATCTGGTCTCGTTCCCATAAGTGTAACACAAGCTTTTCACTGGTCTCCACAGGGATGTTAGACTGAAGAAACAGTTCATGGTTTGGGATAATTTGGTGCCTTTGTCGGTATTATTTTAGCCCATTATTAGACATTATCTGGTAATTTTATCTCTGCATATGTCTCCCACTCCTTTCTCAAAGTTTAGCAAGCAGTTAATATTTTGTATTAAAGCGCAACAGGACAGCAGTGGGTCTCACTTCCAAGAAGTGAGCATGTTGACATATAAAATAATTATACAAGCATCAGCATATCCAAGGCAGGCAAGCAGCAGTACAGTATGAGCTTGTTATTAGTCGGCAGTGTCACAGAAGCAAGCTTGTCTCTGTCAGAGGCTACGACAAGCTGGCAAAGACTCGAGGTTGAATTCCTGGAACATCCAGCTTCATGTTCCATGTTGGGTGACTGTACATGGGATGTAAACATGGAGATGCGTGCAGAAGCGTGCCAAACAGCGGAGGACCAGGATAAGGAGGGCGTTTCAGCTGCCTCACAAATGTCAAGAGAGAAGAGGAACAAGTTCAGTCATCAACTTGAAGCTCAGATAATGCTTGGCATTAACTTATTTTCCATCAAGGATGACATCATTAAACTGAAGCAATGTTTTTATCCACTAATGTTTCTCACTTGATCAGGTACTAGTTATATTTCAGGTACCCACCATCAACATACAGCAGGAGATTTAGTGAAACTAAGAGAAATGAAAACAGTGAGTGCATCACTGCCAAACACAGAAGGCGGATAGAAGAGAGAAACACAGTAAACTGCTGAGCTAGAGTGAGGAGTGAAGACCGGACACTTCTAGAAGGACTGTGCTGAAGACCTGGCTGAGCTGTATTAATAGATTATCACCTCTGTGATACTGAGCAGACAGCAAAGAACCTCAGAATGCTAAACAAGTGATAAATGTCTCAGCAGCTTCATGGAGCTGCAAGGATCAGTTATGCAACATCTAATGATTCTAACTTCTGACCTCTTTCTCTGCTAAACCACCACATGAATCCTGCAAGAACATTGCCTCTGCTCCCCAGCGACCATCACTATCTGATGACTCCACGTGTTATCCATCAATAGGTTTTAAATTGCTGACAGCATTGAGTTAAAGAGAGTGCGGCGAGGAGCCTCAGAGCAGACGGTCCACAGATGCGATCAGACAGACATTAAAGGACAGGACACGTCAGTGAAGGTCTTATCTTAGCAGGCTTTTTCTGTCTGTAGCCCCTCCTTACCCCACCTCCTTCTCTCTTGTCTCTTTTCTTTCTGCTTTAGTCCTCCACCTTGGCATGCCCCTAAAAGGCTCCTTTAGGAATCCCAGACGCTCTTAAATACTCTTTCACTCAGTGCAGAAGGAAAGTAAAAAGAGAGAGTGTGCTCATGCGAGGATGGTAGGAAGTAGCTCAGGTTTCTGATGCATCCGATGAGTCAAGAGCAATAAACTTCTGCCCGTATTTTTCTTTGAATAGTTGCTCAGAGTGGTGTAAACTCCGAAGGTAAATACATCTGTGGTGCAAAAACAAGTCTATGGGGTCATTTTTTCCTTTACCCCCCCCCCCCCCTTCGTTCTTTTAAAACTTCAAGTTAAATGATCTGAGAAGGCAGGTCAAGGTACAAGATCTCTTAAAATGATGATACTGGTTATATTTAAGAAAAAAGAAGTAAAAAAAATTTGGGATTTGGTTGATTATTTCTTTTTTGTAACAATTTCTTTTGGCTATAAATCTTACACCATTGGAAAGGCTGTTTATTTCCCCTTAAATGTTGCCACATTTGTAAGGAAAAGGCATTTGTGGGTTGAGCTGCAGAGTTGAAACTTGCCAGATCTTCTCTGCCAAAGCCAAACAGCTTCTTCTGCCACTGACTCTTGTTTTGAGCTTCTGGTACCCCAGGTGCTGACAGTCAGGCTTGTCATTATCGGAGACTATCTCAATGCAGAGAGATATCGAGATGAGATTCTGCAACCAGTGGCGATCCCATATCTGCACAGTCTGGGACCGAACTCTATCCTCACTCGCCCCCACACAGCGGGTTTAATCAGACACTACCTCCAGAATTTGGGAGTGGAGAGGATGGAATGGCCGGCCTGCAGTCCTGACCACAGCCCCAATGAATACTTGTGGGATCAGCTGGGGTGCGCTGCTTGTGCCAGAGTGACCAACACAACCCTGGCTGACTTGTGACAAATGCTGGTTGAAGAATGCGATGCCATCCCGTAGCAGTGTGAGACCAAGCTGGTGACCAGCGTGAGGAGGAGGTGCCAGGCTGTTGAGGCTGAGTATGGTTCTTCCAAATATTACTCAGGTCCTTGTTTGTTAAACGAATAAATTGTTAAATTGCAAATATGTCTTGTTTCTTCAGACTTCAGTCGTATTCATATTCATTCAATCCAATAAACAACACCAAACAAGAAGAGTCACTGTTTCTTTGTTACAGCAAAAAAAAAAAAAAAATCAACCAAACACAAATTTCATTACTTTTTGTGCTAAGTTTAAATTACATTGTCAATGTAATATGTACAGAAATTGTAATAAAAACAGATGAAAACATGCAAGAGAAGAGGTCTGCATGACAAATGGCGTGGCAAAACCAACATTTGCCGTAAAAATATCCCACAAGTGACCCACACACGCTGTACAGTCACTGTATTTAATGTTGGCAAGAACAATGCTGCTCCACAGCATCACAATATGCCATACACGCACAGCATCTGTAGGTGCTGAGTGATCGAGAATAACCGAGCTCCCTTTGGCCTGCGCTGACTGACCCTGAACAGAATCAAAAGAGCTCAGTTACACCATGACATCATCAGGAAAAGTTTCAGATAGTGATTCATTCATGATCAAAATACTCCAGGAGCATTTTTCCATTCTTCTCCAAGTCTGGGCACGGCCCCTTCTTTCGATTCCTTTGTTGCAAGAGGAGAACAATACTGTTTCATCAGTGTGAGCTGTCACTAAGTAAAACAAATGTTTCTATGTGCTCTGCGTTTTTTTCCCCTTTTGCAGTATTACAGTTATGACATAGGTTACACTAGGTTACACAGTTACACTGCCATGTCAGGCCAGTTCAGTTCAAGAGCACTTACAGCACCAACCAGTCGTGACACAGACACTGTGCGCTCTGCTGCCACAGGCCTCCTCTGCTCCTGAGGTTTTACACAAAACTTGCTTGCAAACTATTGTTAGTATTCTGAGAACCTGACATTAACATTTTGGTTCACCTCACTGCTGCTCAAAACTGCTCCACAACGCATTCATAATGCCCAGGCACAGTGAGGATGGATAAGTATTTGTGAGGTGAATAACTATTTGTTGCAGTACCCTCTTGTTGAGATTAGATAAGAACGAGGTTTTAGTCCAATCACTTGATATTCTCCTTTACTATTGTGCTTTTATGTGGAAACAAAGGTTAAAATGGACCTATTATTGTGATTTTCCTTTTTTACTGTCACATGTATACAGTATCATGCAAAGGTTTTGAGCCACCCCTCATATATTTATAATTATTAGGAAAATAGGGATTAGATGCAGCAGTTTACTGAAATACGTGCAAGCATACATGGAAATACATTATATAATTCAAAACCAGGGTTTGTACAATTCTAACGAGCTTGAAAGTCAATATTTGATATGCGCACTTTTATTCTTGAGCACAGCCTGAACTCTCTGAGGCAGCTTTCTTGTCATTTCTTTAAGAAGTCTTCAGGAATAGTCCTAGAGACATAAAAACTTCATGTGGCCTTCAGTGGAATGGGTTTCCATGGCTGAGAAGCTGCATCCAAGCCTTACATCACCAAGTACAATGCAAAGTGTCAAAGCTTTGCTGCTGTAAAGCTTGCCACAACTGGACTCTGGAGCAGAGGAGACGTGTTCTCTGGAGTGATGCATCACGCTTCTCTGTCTGGCAATCCGATGGATGAGTCTGGCTTTAGTAGTTCCAGTAGAACAGCACTTGCCTGACTGCCTTGTGCCAAGTGTAAAGTTTGGTGATTATGGTGCGGGGTTGTTTTTCAGGAGTTGGGCTCGGCCCCTTAGTTCCAGTGAAAGGAACTCTTAATGCTTCAGCATACCAAGAC
>JAVDPK010000987.1:1232741-1243986 GCA_034780415.1 Cichlasoma orientale | reverse complement strand
GTGTGTGTGTGTGTGTGTGTGTGTGTGTGTGTGTGTGTGTGTGTGTGTGTGTGTGTGTGTGTGTGAAGTTGTAGGAGATTGGGACTGTGTCCATGTCTGTCCACTTTGCTTGTAGTGCTTTAGTAACAGGAAGAGATGACACGATGACGGGAGTTAACATCAATATCACCACAGGTCTAAAATCATTTTTATTATCGTGGTCATTGTTTAAACGATACAACATCATCAGCTGCATCTGGATGTTCTAATAGGTGCATGTGTATGTGCGCCCTCTCTAATAGGTTTTCCTATCGCGCCACCTCACACATGAATGAGCTGGGCCCGCTGAGCCACAAGGTCACATGGAGGGAACTAACCCTGCCTGCAGGAGGGCTCAGTTACCTCTCCTAAGAGGACATTTCTACTCAGTCAGCTGAATCTGCACAGCGCTTAAATGGAGGAGAGGCATGTTCACCTATTAATGAAGGCTGTGTACCATGGGAAGCACCCCTGGTGTGAATGCTCATACATAGATTGTTCATCTGACCATAGTGATCTTATCCAATCCATAATAAGAGGGACAGCAGCTACAACTTGTACCTGAAAGTCGTGATTTTATACAGAATCTACAGTCATGTGAAAAAGTACAACCTCTTTAAATTCCAAGGCTTTACTAATCCAAACAGAAAGGTCATTTCATATTTAACACATTACATCGTGTTATTATTTACTGAACAAATGCAGAAGCAGTGGGTGAAAACCTACAGTAAGTACACCCATAATTCAGTAACTTGTAATTGACAGTTTGCATGAGGGGTCTGTGCTGATATGCTGTGTTTGGTTTAAGTCAAACGTGGCACTGTGCATCATGGCCAAAGATCTCCGCGTTGGGCTCGTCTGTCCAATGGACACTGTTCCAGAACTTTGTTCAAATAAGCTGTGCTTCCATGTTCTTTTTCTCCTGGAAACCTTTCCAAACAAGCCATACTTGTTAAGTCTTTTTCTAACTGTACTGTCAAGAACGTTAACATTTAACATGTTAACTGAGGCCTGTAGGGTCTGAGATGTAGCTCTTTGGGGTTCTGCAGTTCCTCTGAGCACTGCACAGCCTGAGCATGGGGGGACTTTCTCTCCTGTGAAGACTGGCAACTGTCCTGAATGAATAATCGTGTTAATCTGCAAACAAGCAAACTGCCAAAGCCTCTGCTTTTATAGAGGTGCTCACATTTGCTGATGATCAATCATCAATTATCTGATCAGGTCCATTTGATTAGCAGCACCTGGCTGCTACTGGAAGCAGTGAGGGTGCTTCTGCAGTTGGGTTGTTTTTACTAAATAAATAATGACACAGTGTTATATGCCATGTGCTGTTGTTCATCTGAGGTTGTATTTACCTCATTTTAAGACTGGTGATTTTTTATAATACTCATATGACTGTAGATGACTCACTTATAGTATTTTCTATTATTATATAGAAAAGATTTTGAAGTCTAATATCAACCTGCTCTAAGACTTGGCTTGGCCTACCGATAGGGACAAAGAAATCAACCATAGAGTGTTACCAAAGACTGCATTTAAGCCTCACTGTTCAGTATGGTTTCAGTAATGAATTAATATTTCAGCATCATTTTAGATGTTTTTATTGAAATTAAGTCACAAAAGATTAGAAGTATAATAATGAGATGAGCAAAGACAGATTTTATACTCTACTGTGTTTACTCAGGGAGAAGATGACTGAAGTGTAAAGGAAATACTCGGATCAGAAGACATATTATCCAAAAAAAAACTGCTCTGTTAAAGCTGCTGCTACAAAACACAGATGAGCTCGTTTTTAAGTTTTTAATGATCAGCACAGAAACGCAATAAAAAAGCCCTTTGTTTTTCCCCCCGAGTGACCATTAAAGCATTAAGGAATGACCACCAAATGTTTATTTGACAAAAAAATAAATTAAAAATCCATTAGAGTTACAAGAAGTACACAGTTGGTGGCAGGACTCACCTGACAGCTCGTATAAGTGTCTTCACTGCTGGGATCACCTCCTCCATGGTTACGTCACAGTATGGCTTGTCTTCCACACTGTCCTCCCCGAGTCCCTCCACTGGGCCCAAGCAGAGGTGAGATAGTCAGAGACATTAAAATGCAAAGAGAATAGAAAGCTGTGTGTGGGCCGCTCACCGTCAACAGGTGGACGCGGTTTGAGGCGCAGGGAGGTGCGGAAGCGCGTGCGGTCATTGAAGCTCCAGCTCTTTTGGACCTTCCCCGGGCTCGTGGCCTCGGGGACGTTCTCCTGGCTAGGAGAGCGGCGGACACCGGAGCCAGGTGGCAGCGGTGAAGGCTTGTTCCGAATGGTTTGGGATGAACGGGAATTGTTCATCCTGATCCGATCCCGGAATCCTATTTTACCGCTGACAGCGAAGTAGAAAGAGTTAAACATATGCAGGCACAGTATTCATTTTGGATAAACTGCAGTTTTGTTATTGATCGCAATATCCATGCCTTTGACTTTAATGGAAACTACACCGTGTTATCCTGCGAGCTTAGGGAAGCAGGAGAAGGGCAGCCTGAGCTTGTTAGAAAGGAGTCCGTTAGTAATCGTGAAATAACACAAAAAAAATGTGGTCCCTGTCCTTCTAAAGCCATCACATATACAAACAGACAAAACAGGGACAGACAGACATTTATATTTTGTCTCAATGAAGGACAGACCAGCTGACTGATCATGCAGGCAGTGTCCCAATGCACCACTCTGTATTGCTAAAAACTCATTCTGCCCTGAGGATTTGTGCATCTAATGTGCCTATCATTGCACATGAATCAGCAAAATCAAAACCTGAAACCTGATTCAAGACTTGCAGTAGTGCTGGGATGGCGGAAAAATACTCCACCTACCATCAGAAAAGCTCCGTTAATCCGTACAACAGAGTGTATAAGCATCAAAATATTGGCTTCAAAGTGCAGCCATATAAAAGGTGTCGCATTAGGTACTCTATACCACTCACCACCAAGTCAGCCCGACACGTGAGGCCATCTCTGTACAGTAGAAAAACTATTTAGCAGCCGTTCTCGATGGATGATCGACTCCCAACGCTGCTGTTATAGCATGCACTTGTAGTCCAACCCAACTCTATATCCACTCACATGTTACCGCCACGGATCCATAAGGCAACGCAAACATCATGCACCACAGAGCAATTTCAGCCAAGTCGTTCACTCACGAATTTTTACGATGATATACTCTTTGTTTTGCGTGTGTTACAGGGTAGCTGGCCATTTAAATTAAAATTTAAATAGCTTAGGAATGTTGGTGGAAACCGCATTTCATCCAAGCAATATGAAATGCTTTGGTTAGAGTGGGGGGAATGGGGGAGGTAGAGTGAAAGGACTTTGCATGCTGCTGGGAAACTATGTGAAATGACTTGGATCCACTGAGGACCATGAACTTTGGAAGAATACTGCATGCAAGCAAAAGTTTGAGCACTAAAAAAAAATACGTCATATACACACTAATATGACTAACATGAACAGGAAATTGGAAAGCATGCTTAACCATTTAAGCAGTTTCTCCAAGAAGAGACTAAAAAATGGACCAAAGAAGTGAAATAAAAACAGGAAGCAACTCCAGAGCGTGGCATTTATCAGACTTTTCAATTAGTAAAAAGTCACTTAGTTTTGAGGAAATATTTGATATCCTCAGAATACACGTGTTTACCTCATCAGAGCTGTAAATCATAAGGACTTCTGCCATGATTTTAACACGTGGGTTTATCATGGCTGTCGAGGGAAAGCAACAAAACTCTACATTCTCCACCACTTACAATGAAGACGAACTTGGAGAAAGTTCCTCATAGTGAAACAGAGCACAGCATGTCTTTATAGTAAAGGATTCACGCAAGCAGTTGTGGACCAGAGTGTAGTGCCTGTTTAAGGTTTGAAATTGTAGCTTGGTGACTGTTTAAAACAATTTAAAAATTGTGTTACTTTAATTTAAGCGATTCTTCTTAAAAACTTGTGATTTTTTTCTTCCATAAACAAAACATTTAACAAGTCACTGCACTGGCCCACAATTTTTTTGAGTGTTTCAGGCAAGGTGAGGAGGATGTGCTGTTAAAGGAGAATGGGTATTATATTTGTGATGTTTCAGCGTGCCCCGTGCACAGGCTTGTAGCCGTGGATACCTCTGCTTGCGGCCAGCGTGTATCCGGAAGAGACCCCGCTTTTTAGAAAGGAGTTGACTGGGGAGACACACAAGGCAGAGGGAGAGAGGAGGTGAGGGGGGAGACAGGAGTGGGGTGGTGGAGAAGTTCTGGGACACAACCTGGGTACACGGTGTACCCGTGAGGTTAAAACGCAGCAAAAGCAAGAAACGGGAAGAGAGAGAGAGAGAGCGGGTGAAGGGGAGGGGGTGAGGTGTAACATCTCAATAGTCCAAATAGCCCCCTCCCTTACCGTAAACTGGAAAACTTATTTCTGAGAGGCAAGTTTGGATTACTGAGACACGCTCAGTTAGAAGTTAGGAGGTGGACTGGATCAGTTGGTGGGGAAGGGTCATGCCAAGGCAGTAGGTAATGTTTCACCTGAGTATATTCATCAAGACAGTCTATTAAACATCACAATGTGACAGCAGCTCCTCACAAACATGACAATCCTATCAGCAAAACTTGTAATATTCAAAAACCTCTATGTGCTTCTCTCTCATCTACCGCATGCATAATTCCACTACTTACAAATTAGATAAACAGCCCTTCATTTCTTTGGTTCTAGTTTATGCTAATGAATCTATCGCAGCTACGAATGCCCTTTACTCAACAAGCACATCTCATGATTTGGAGAACAAACCTGCATGGAACTTCTGCCTTCCTGAGAACAGATGGAGGATGGAGGATGGAGGATGGATGGCATGGAAAAGATACGATGGAAATAACGGGGAAGAAAGATGAAGACAGGAAGAGGAAACTGGTGAGTGAACAGCAAGAGGTGGCGGAAGTGGCAGGAGTATGCGCTAAAGCAGACAAAGATGCAGAGCAGCGAGAGGACCTGCAACACAGTGGTCTCAGATCACATTAGTGAAGAACTGTTAGATAAAACGCATTCATGCGGAAAGCTCTGGAAGCGGCAGGTCTTTTGCGTGTGTACACCTCTTGAGTGTATTGTTCTGTGTCTCATCGCCTACAGCGGTAGACTTTTGCCCCCCTGCCGGGATGTACTGTGAGGCTGTTGCGTACCTGTCCCCCGACAGGTAGGGGGAGCTGTAGGGCCGCAGCCCAGACAGCAGCGTGTGGTAGGAGTTCTGGAGAACCTTCTTGGTGTTACGCTGTCTCTGGAGGTGACTGAACAGTAGCGTCAGTTCTCTGACACCCACGTGCACAAATAAACAAAAAACAACAAATGAACAAAAACAACAAACAGAGGAAAACTCACAAAAAGGCCAAATCAGTGGTCCGAACACTCAAAAGAAGAGGGAGAGAAATATGATGAACAGTGCTGTTCAAAAGTCTTGAACCACCCCTCATTTATTTTGCTGGGAAATGGGTGCAGTGATCTATTGAAATGTGCAAACATACATGAAAATACAGCATACAAGGCAAAAGTTCTTCTTTGGATGTTGGCGGCCTTTTGTTCCATTCTCTGACGGCGGTCAATCCATTGTGTGTGTTTTCTATCCAGGTATGCTTTTACTGCATTGGTGTCATGCTGAAAAATGAAGTAACTGCCAATCAAGATGCTTTCCAGAAAGTACTGCATGGTGGACCAAAATCTGATGGTACTTTTCTGCCTTCATAATTCTATAAATTCTGACAAGATCACCAACACCACCGGCTGACATGCCGCCCCAAATCATGACACAGCCTCCACCGTGTTTTACAGATGGCTGCAGACACTCACTGTTGTACCTCTGTCCTGACCTCCTAAAGTGTCTTGAGGCGACTGTTTGTTGTAATTTGGCGCTATATAAATAAAATTGAACTGAATTTGAATTAATTTCCCTTCACTATGCATCGCTAAGTTCCTGTGTCAGGCCTTTTTTCTGTTCCTTAAAAACATGACTTTCAGACACTGTTCACCGGCTCTAGATAACTTCCTCTTTTGTCCTCCACGTGTCCAGTTTCCGCAGACTGTTACGGACGCACTCCACACCATGCCGAGATATGCCCAAACATGCTAACATCTCTGCGGGAATTAGGTGGCTTAACAAACAAAACAAACCAAAAGTTTAAAAGACCTTCAGATAGCCTGGAGAGCTACTGCACAAGACCAAAAAAATTACAAGAAAGTCTGGTTCCTCGGAAGCAAATATAAAGAAATGAGGGGTGGCTCAAGACTTTTGTACAATACTGTAGATGATGTCTAAAAAACAAGATTTGGGCAGTGCAAGTGTGACTTAATTTTACTGTAAACAGATGCATGTGCCTATTCATGTTTCTCAGGCCCCCCTCCTTTTAAGCAAATAAAAATTAGTCAAATTAATACATAAATGCAAAACGTAAGAAACCACTGCGTACAAGAAAAATTGTGGGAAAAAAAACTGAGGTGGCAGAAATTTGAAAGAATAAATGGAGAGCAAATCAGCACCATTTCTTTCACTACAACCCTCACTTTAACCGACAAAGGGTTGCAGGTGGCAGACATGACGCGTGCAGTTTTTACACAATGATATGAGTGAATGAGCAGAAACAAAACTGCAAACTAGCCTACACGTTTCTGTAATTGCCTTCTGCAACTCTCAAATCTGTGTCTGCATTTACACTCCAACCAACAACTGTCAGAGGCGTCCGCAGATTTCTGCTGGCTGAATCCCCTCAGTGCTCATCCTGATAGGGGCGCCTACCTGAACGAAGGCAACATGCTGTCATAGAAGTACCAAGTGGCTGTTAGATAGGAGTGTTTGGCATCTGTAGAGTAGAGACGCCATGCAGCCTAAAGAAAAACACACAAAGCAATAAAAACAGAGTGAAAGTTAACAGCCTGTGTGGTTTCCCGGCTGAGTGTGAATAAAACAGCTTTTGCGACTCTCACTGCGGCCATCACCTGTATCAGGTTTGCAGCAGGCATCCTCCTCTTCTCAAAGTGTTTCTGCCTGTGTTGCTCTTGAACCTTCAAGGCAAAGCCTGACCCCAAAATTCCCTGAGGGTCAAAGATCAAATTAAAGTGAGGAATGCAACTCGTGACTTTTGGCTATGCCGAAGGAGTCACGAACTGCGAGTAAATATAGGAGACTTACAGCGGGCAGGGCAAAGAAAGAGACGCCCAGGAGAGCAAAGCCGGCAGCGAGGAGCCGTCCCTGCCACGTATGAGGGGTCTTGTCGCCGTAACCAATAGTAGTTAAAGTTATCTGGGGAGAGGAAGGAATGCAGATCTCACAGTCACAATAGGAGAGGCCTAATAAGATTCAAACTGTAACAAATTGGGCTGACATGCTGCATGAAATAGCTAATTCTTTCAAACATCTTTCCTGTACCTGAAAATGAAAGTTACTCCCACACTCTACAAAAGATCTGATACGAAAGCACACCCATCTCTGCCCCTAATTTGTGTCCACAGGTATCTTTCATCACACGTTTTGCAGGGACCAGGGGTCATCATTTTTTTAAATTATGAAATCAGTGTGATTTAACTCAAATCGAACCCTCCTCTAAGGCTAATGCCCCATCTCACAACTTTAATGAAAGCTCTCTGGATCCACGCCAAAATTTAATGGGCTCTTTTTTTGCTCGTGCGCCAACATGGAGCTCATCTGGGCGGTTTTTGTGTAATCATGCTGACCATCAAAGAGAAAAAAAATGCTCTGCTCACATCCTTAAAGATGTGTGGAATGCAGATTCGGGCAACATAATATTGCTCAATCACCTACAGCGGAGCCTTCTTTAAATATGTCTCTGAAAAGCGAATGCTCTGGTCAAAAACAACACATTTAACGACCTCTTTGAATTTATAGATCCCAGAGAGCCTGTGATATTTTCAAGCTTTCTTTTATGTTTGTGTTTTCTGTCATACTCGTGCATTTAAATTATTGATGAGCGACGATAAGATGATGTTTGCGTGTAAGGAGGGAGTCCATAATGGGCACAGTGAACAATACTCACAGTCCCCCACCAGAGGGAGTCTGCATAAGTGTTGAAGTCTGAGTTGATGTCTTTCTCTGCCAGGTAGACGAGGAAGGAGGCAAAGATCAGGACCAGGAAACCTATGTACCAGGCTGTAATCAACTCCTGTGAGACAGACAGTCACACCTGTCAGCAGCAGCAGCAGCATCTGAACCATCACAATCCCTGCTGTATCTCTATCATCACTATTGGTTAGATTCTCATCATAATCACACCTGACTTCCACTTTGGCTTGGCTGTTTAGAAAGCTGATGCATCAGGTCATCATCATCATCACAGATGTCTATATGTGTTCTGCAGCTGACCGACGGGTGACAGACGATGAAGTCGACACAAAAAGTAACGACTAATTTGCAACGAGTTTGGCATTTGAGGGCTGTGAATGTAATCAAGCAACACTGAAAGCTATGGAGATATTTATCCCATTAGTTCCCACCATGTCATCGCCAGCCTTTTGATGGCAGCCCTCAGCCTCCTCTCTGCTCTTATAATAATCCACAATGTTGCAAGTAGCTACCTTATATTAGTGTGTCATTTTCAGTACACAGCCTAATCGGTGAGATGTAATTGCTTAAACAGAAACCAGATAAAGCGTGTTTACATGACAGAACATGTGTGTTCTGAGTTAAGTCCACCACAGTGGATTTTAAATTAAACCATCAGCATGTGACTGAAGTGCAGACTTTCAGCTTTAATTTAAGGGGTTTAACAAAAGTTTTACATTAACTGTTCAGGAATTACACACATTTGTTTTATAAATCGCCCTCCATTTTCAGAGGCTCAAAAGTGACTGGACAAACTTAATAATGTTAAATATAACGGTTGTTTTTAATAAATGCTGTGTTTCCTCCTTTGAGATGCTCTGCTAGGTCTTTACTGCAGCTGCCTTCAGTTGCTGCTTGTTTGTGGGTCTCAGTTTGCTGAAGAGTCACTTTTGCAGCATGCTTTGGGTCACGGTTATTTATTTATTTATTTTTACCATTTTTGTTATGAAGCACTTTGTGATATTTTTATTGAAAGGTGCAATATAAGTAACATTTTACTTGCTTACTTATGTATTATCCATTTGCTCTGTGAAGTGCTGTCCGATCACTTTTTGCGCCATTTGGCTGAGTCTGAGCAGACAGTATCGCCCTCTACATGTCACAATTCCTCCTGCTGCTTCTATCAGCAGTCACATCATCAATAAACACCAGTGACGCGGTTCCACTGGCAGCCATGCATGCCCATGCTGTAACATCACCTCCTCCGTGTTTGACAGAGGATGTGTTGTGCTTCAGATCATGAGATGTTTCTCTTTTTTCTCACACTTCTCACTTTTCTCTTCATTCAAGTTAATCTTGGTTTCATCTGTCCAAATTATTTCTTTTCAGACCTGTGCAGCCTCTTTAAATGTTTTCTGGCAAAGTCTAACCTGGCCTTCCTGATCTTGAGCGTATCCAGTGGTTTGCACCTTCTTGTAAATCCTCTGTATTTACATTCATGAAGGTGTCTCCTCTCTTTATAAAATATCTGTAATTCTGAAACAGTTAATGTGACATTTTTGTTAAATCCCCGAATTAAAGGTGAAAGTCTGGTCACATATTGATTATTTGATTTAAAATACAGTGTGGACAGAGTGTACAGAGGACTGTGTGCATAAGTGCCACTGTCCTAAAACGAAGGACATCACTATATATTTATCAGCCTCTCATTCTCACCTTGCTGTGAGCATAAACCACTGAGCCCAGTAGTTTCCAGGTGCCTCCTCGGCGGTCCATGCGCACCATACGCAAAATCTGAAGAAAACGCATGCTGCGCAGGGCTGACGTAGCAAAGATGTTGCCCTGCGTCCCTGCAGCAATCACCCCCAGTGATGCCACAAACACTATGAAATCTAAAGAGAAGATGGTCACATCATATCAAAGAAAGAAATAGCATCTGAAGAAGAAGTGGAAAGACCACATTTTTTCACTTGAACACTTTTACCTATATTCCACCTACATGCCTTTTATTCCACAGGTGTTACATACTGTAGCTATCATTGAGGCAATATCCAGAAGAAGGCTGCTCCTGTTACTTATCAATCCATTTCTTATGGCAGCCCCTCCCGCTGCCATTATTGTGGTGGTTCCAACTTTGGGCTGCCTTTTTAGCACCAGATCAGTGGAAAACAGGTACTTGTTGTGCACTGCTTGCAAAACAACACACACAAACACACTCTAACCTATGACGCAAAAAGGCTTCCTGGCAAATTTCAGTCGTCCCTTCCATCCTCGGTATCTGCAACAACATCCGGCTGCCCAAATCCTGATGAAGTACTCCAAGCCGAACACCACAATCATTACAAACTCCTGTAAGTGACACACACACACAGAGCGAGAGACAGAGGTCAGTGATGTGTGTTGTGGGTTTCCATTAGATCATCAAATCCGTGCTTAATGTAACAAGCTTTTATCATGCACACAAACTGCCTCCTAAACAGAGCTCTCTACTTTATTAAAAGTAGCACACTGGTGTTTATAAAAACCTGACTCTAGTCGAAACTTGGTTATGACCTTATGGTCTTAACATCTACCAAGTTGCCGGCGACCCGTTTTGGATTATGGTTAGGTTTAGCTCGTGTTTTAGCCACACGCTAAATACCATTTTCAGAAACTGGACAATGTTACTGCCGAAATGGACTCAACACACTCTCAGTGTTAAGAGATCAGAAAGAGAAACAAACGGAAAGATGTCAATGCTGTGGAAAGGATCATGGTAATTGTGCTGGGCGATATGGACCAAAAATAATATCACAATATTTTTTTAGCTGAATGGCGATATACAATATATATATGATATATTTTTACTTTGCAAACGGTATAAACAGAAAGGCACTACTGAGTCACATGGGCACTTTTTTTTAAACATTCAGCTGTAGATGTACATGAGAAATTGCTCAAAAACAAACTATTGACATATTTAAAAAATAATGCATCTCAAATAAATTAATGCTTTTTTCCTCCATAAAAAAAACACTCACAGCTGTGCTATTAAAATGTAAACAGAAAAGATACTGAGCAAAAACAGCAAAAGGCTGGCTTATTCTTTAAAAAACCAGTCTCCAGTGAAGTAGACTTCACCAAAGAGCTTCCTCCTGTGTGTACTCCTGTACAGCCAGTACTCTGTGCAAATAACAAAA
>JAVDPK010000987.1:1185864-1205097 GCA_034780415.1 Cichlasoma orientale | reverse complement strand
GATAGATAGATAGATAGATAGATAGATAGATAGATAGATAGATAGATAGATAGATAGATAGATAGATAGATCTTCTGGGAAACAGTGATGGGAAATTCTCACTATTTTAATATATTTCATAAAATAAACAATTTAAAAAAGCCTCAATCTTACAGGTTAATTATTAACAAAAATAATTATCAGTGGCATGATTAGCAAACAGCAACTCAGATCACACAAAGATGCTGTTAAAACATAACTGTGCAGATCCACTACAATCTCACACATCCCAAAGCTTCTTGTTAGCCAGCTGGTGTTTAACAGAATTAACCATCGCCAGCAAGCGGACCGACCATAGAGCTGCCACTATAGATTCATTGCAGCTGAAATAAAGCTGTGGGATTGAAAGGTGTCACAGAGGTCTTGAGCTTTGACAGTAGGTGTGGGACAGGGACTATCAAAGGGCATGCCAAACTTAACACGGTTCAAAGGTTCCACTCACCATTTGAACCAGAGTCTCTGCAAGAACCTGTGTGCTGTCTACACAACCAACCAAGTTTACGAGCAAAGGAATCTTTATAGCTTAGTTTTCCATGAACACTGCTGTCTCTTTTAACAAGCCTCTGTCTTCTTACCCCCCTTTTTTTTTCTTGGTACACAGAAAAGAGTTTTGATGAGATGATGGGACAGCAAAAGATGGAGAGAAGAAGAGAAGAAACTTTATGTCAGGTCTGAATTAGCAAAACAGCTGCTACACCTGCAGGAGAGAGTGTGTGAAGAATGTTTTCTCCGTTGCGCACACTCAAGATACAGAGGTTTACAATACTGTAGAAGGCTGTAGAAGATGGTAAGAGAGAAATCTGCCCCTCTCTGTGTTCGCAGGTATGACAGAGCAGAGGTGAGGGAATCGCGGGATTTGAGTGGATGTCCATGAAGAGTCATTACAGTGGAGATCGGCTTCACTCCTTTTCCATACACACTCCAACAGCTGCGAAGAGAGGCCCTCTAAGCAACGCGTCTGTTCCAGGGTCCTCTGTTACAGTGCAGGATTAATTAAAGGATCAAGGGAAAGTTAGCACAGCACCCTACACAGCAGTGTATGGCTCGATTTAATCACAATAGATCAACACAGCCTTAATTGAGCTTCATTGTACAACGAGTTTTCTTCACACTGCTCTCCACTTGGAGAGCAACACACATGTAGTTATTCAAAACAAATGCCCATCTGACAGTGATAAAGTATCGTTAGGAATGATGCACTCAGGTAGACAATGTGCAGCTTTTGAAAAGCCTTGCAAGTTTTATTCTCAAGTATATTTTGCAGTCAACAATAAATAGGCCGCCACAGGAGCAGCTCAGTTCCAAAATCAGCTATGAGGGTGTGACATCTGAAACTCGATCAGGGCACCTCCAAGTGCCTGCTTTGCCTTGCTAACAGAGAAGCAAAAACAATGGCAGCACTGCTCTTCACTCCAACACCCCAGTAATGTCACGGAGAATGTCACAGGCTGCCACCCTGTAAAGGCCATCGCTCTTAATGAGTAACGCACCTGGTGGAAGAGGTGCTTGACATGTAGTCCCATGTGTACCGCAAATACATGTTCACGGTCCCGTAGGAATGGAATAGGAAGAAACAATTGGGGAGAAGTGAGATGGGTTCAAGTGGGGCTAGCATTTACCAACCTGCTCTCATTAATGTACTGACAGTATAGGATGAGAGTCACTGCCTCGCAGTGGGATTTCCCTCTGTTATAAACACGTGATGGCATTGGCAGGCAAACAGCTGCACTTGTCTAAACAACGATGCAGAACGCATGACCCGGTCTGAGGAGCTCCCAAACATAAAGCTCTGTCCACTATGTGCCAGGCGCAGACGCAGCTGGAAGACAGCTGCTGGCACACAACCGCCCGGGGCTTGACTTAGAAAGACGCTGAAACACAGCGACACACTTAGTCTGATGTAAATCTGCAACGAGCGAACTTTGAATTCTATTGAGATACTCGCGAGAACAATTCACACAACAATTTATCAAAGAGAAATGAAGAGGGGTAAAAACTTGACCCAGTTAGGGTTTATATACTGATCTAATAAGTTACTTAAGTCTCACACGCTCGTCTTAAGTTGCTGGTGCATCAGAGGGGACCAGGCAGCAGCAGTGAGCTCATATTTTCCCAGTGTTTACATGTTGTATATACATTCTTGAACATATGGCCATATAGGCTACTTAAAAGCCCTGACTTAATACTTTCTGCAGCAGGGGAGTTGCTTTAGTTTCACATCCATGTTTAGTACGTGTTTAATTGGGGAGCTCATCTTTAGGCTTCCTGTCTTGGGGTTCAGGATGCGTTCTCACTTCACCTTTGAGGAGAGTTTCTATCACTTAATATATTAATCAGTGTCATCATAATTTACAACTCTACGTTTCAAATTCTTCAGTCAAACATGTCAACTTACAAAACAGAAACTTTAGACATATCAAAACGTTTACAAAAGGACTTTGATTACAAAAAACAAAACCCCATGTGGATTTGAGCAAATTTAATTTAATATCCCGACTCCTCCTGATGATTTAATGAGACAAAGACAAGGGGAAATTGAACAGTAGGCCCCATGTTGAGATGATGTATGGCATATGACCAGGCTGACTGCCGCATAAGCAATTCTGCTGGGTTAATTGGAAAATTTATCTAATTAGTGCTGGCATGCAGGGATCAAAAAGCTGGATTGGGAAGTCCAACATTTCTCTCTTTTCCCAACTTTAGGAGACTTGTGAAAAGTTATTAGAAAATCACACTCAAAAAACAAACAAACATTAAAATGATGATACACTTACATGAATGCATGGTAGATGAATGCCCATCCTCTTGGTCTTTCTAGCACGTTGTACAGGCAGTTTTGCACCTTTCTGTAGCGCTTGCTTGAAGCGGACATGTTGGCTCGAGGTCCGGGCGGTCCAGGCAGCGGGGTGCCCAGCAGACCCGTGCGGTGAGACGGGTGTCCGCGCTCCGGAGTGGACGGCTCGCTTCTCTCCGTGTGGACGGCGGTGAGAGCCACAAACTCTACCCGCCTGTCGTCGTTCGGAGCTGGAGGCACCAGCATCCTGATGCCGCCGTTGTTTGATGGACTTCCTAACATCTCGAGGCTGTCTCGATTAAACTACATATGATTTGACAAGTTTCACTGGATCATCCGCAGGAGCGCAGAGCAAAGTTTTGACCAAGTCATAGTCCGACTGAAACTAGTCCACGGCCTCGGTTTGATTTAAGATTCAAAAGCTATCTATAAATCAAGTCACGATCGCAAAAGACAAGATGCACAGTAGTATTTGTGTAGGCGAGTCGCGCTAAAACGTAACCTCCAGCGATCATTGTTAACAGGCAGGTGTAAGAAGTAATCAGAGGGGTGCAGAGAAGTAATCACACGCACCAACACCAAGAAAACCGAAAACAAGCTGCTAACGACCTGCCATCACTTTGTAAATAATAATAATAACATTAATATTGCCTCAATCAAGTAAAGCATTTGCATCTGTGCACACTTCACAAAACAAGTAACAAGCGGGGGCAGTGGTCATGCAGCGGATCCATGCTCTCTAAACCAACTCCAGCAACCAAAGTCCCTTCATTAAATGAGTCTTAGCTGCTTCTGTAGTTTTAACTGGCAGACAGAGCCGCACCACAGCCGCTAACATCAGCCAGCTCTCCCCTCCTTGTGCGTCTGTCTCTGGTCCAGCGCTGACGGAGGTGGAGAGCGCAGAAGTGAAGAACATCGGCGTGATGTCAACAATTGCAGACCAGCAGCCCTAAAAGAAAGAAAGAAAGAAAGAAAAACTTGGAAGGAAAGGCCAAATGTCTACATTTAGTTTGGAAATGCGCACGAAGGTGAAAGCCCTCTCTCCGGTGAGTTGACGTGCAGAAAACGGAAACCCTAGCGGAGAGGATTCGTGATGGGTACGTGCGTGGGATGCACGCATCGATTGGTGGTACAGGGTTTTGTTTGTTTGTTTGTTTGTTTGTTTCTTTGTTTCTTTGTTTGTTTGTTAAATGAGGGATCTCTTATAGAGCAGGAAAGTTTGTTAGTGATGCTGGTAATATTCTGCATATACCGAAAGTGCTGTGGGTCTTTTTGTGCCCGTTCTAAAATATTTGAAGCTTATAATATTTTGATTTATTTGTTTATTTTTACAATAATGTCCAGCAGTGTATTGCATTATATTTAGTTTTATTCTACTTCAATAATCAGTAGCTATTTTTCTCCCTCTCATCTACATGCCAACTATATTTTTATATATTTTTTTTCCTGTCAGCATCATTACGCTCTCTACCTCTCTCTACACTCTGAAGTCACCACAGTGACCATGACCAAGATATTATCAGTAAAAAAGGTCGTGTTGTTTCCATGATGCTCAGGAACTGATGACTATCTTTTCAGTATCGTTACCAGTTTGCACTTCAGTCATCTGTCTTTCATTTTCATTTTCAATTTTCTTGTTTACTCACCCAAAAAAAAATAGCTTCCTCTTGGTCAGGAATAAACTCACTAGATATAAAGTGCATGTGTATACTGTACACTATATGAACATGCAATTAAAAGCTACCACTGACTATAAATGACTCACCTGGGCTTTCGTACAAATAGAATTAACATATTAATGTTATTCGAATGCGTCAGCGAGCTCCATCAGTGGTAGCTTGCATCAGTTTGCAGCTAGTTAAGCCTGTAATTTATGTGCCCAAAAAGGTGGAAAACATGCAGACTGCAGAGAGCATGTGTTGTAATTTATTGTTCAGTGTTTTTACCACAGCTTTATGAATAAATGTACCTCTACCTGGTTTTCAAAATCAGGATTTCTGCAAATAAATATAACAAATCTAAATTACCCTGCACGAACAGGAACTGATGGTTCCAATTTAATGTTAATAAGCAAGAAAAACTGTAACACATGAATTTGCACCTCTAATTAAAACTGTCTTACAATCAGCTAAATATTTACTTTCATCTGCTATTTTTTTTTTTTTTGTGTGTGATTTCAATTATTTGTCAACTAATTTCTCCAAAATTCAGATCCATTTTTTGGAGTGTGCATTTCCTTTAAATTTTCCCTGTAAATTGGCATTTTCATTAAAAGCAAACCACTTCCACTTCTGACATTTGGTAACACTTCAGTGCACCATTGCATTTCCAGCACAAAATAATATCCACTCCTGTACATATTATGAAACAAAAGTTTCCTTTGAACTTTCCTTGAAGTGAAAATGCCACTTGTGTTTATTGTGGGAGGAGGTTTAAATCCCCAGCTGCAGGAGTTTGGGACTGCAGAGACAGGTGCTGTGGGACAGACCGCTCCTCCTCCGTGGACACAGCTTTCTAAATCTATGACTGTGACACACAGTGGGGTTTGTGGTTATGACACAAATATAGGGTTATGGAGACTGTGCCCCGTGGAGACATCACCTGTCGGAGGACCTCTGAGGAATGCAATGTGAGGTGGTCCCCAAAACTGCTGCTGGCCTGACTGTATTATCCGGCGGCCAGAAAAATGACATCAGGGAATAATGACATAATTCACAATGATGTGTTTTTCTTTAAATGTAAACATGCACTAAATGTAAACCTGCAGGGACACCAAATCTGCTTTTTTTCCCCCCTCCACTACCTCATCACTCCCACCTCTGACATCCGCTTATTTACAGTACTGTTAAATACGAGCACATTATATAATCATTAATCTTGAATAAAAGTTAACTGCACTCTCAATGACCCACCTACCTTAAACATACATTCAGCATGCTGTAAGTTTTACTTTGTCCTACAACAATAGCAGAGGCAGGTTACTCATGTTAACTATGTGCATTCCTGTCAGCTGCTGTGCGGCAGTTTATGGAACATGCAGGTCGGCGGTATGACACGTGGGAATGCAGCTGCAGTCTTTCACAAGTCACAAATCTCAACATTATTCCCTGGGCTCTCTCCCATTACATAACATAATAGCACTAATCCTTAACTCTTTACTAGCACCTCATATATAGGCTGACTGACGGCTATAAAACGGAATCAGTGCTGACAGCTGATCTTTACAGCCATGTGTTGATACGGGCTGGTGACTACTGATGTGACAAATTAGTCTGAACTTGCTTTTGAGGTGCAAACCATTATTTTGTTTTGTTTGCTTGCTTTAGAAATGGCATTTAAACAGGCCTCCGGGCTGCAACATTCAATCTCGTTATATAGGTAATAGGTTTCTTTATTAATATTTATTTATTGAACTTTATTGATCCCTGCAGCAGAAGTGAAATGTCACAAGTCAAGGTGATATAAAACTGAACACGTAACCCAGAGGTGAACATAAAATAACTGATCACTAAAACTGTTGAAGACTGCAGGACTTTTAGAACAGCTGGTGAGGATTGGTAAAATCCTGATTGCCAGTTTTGCAGTTTTACTGATTTTAAAGGCATAACTTAGGCGTCACCCTAATCGCGGCGTCTCTGATTTTAAATCAGCGGTGATTAGAGAGCTTTGACCATAGGGGTATGTCAGGGTTTTATTTTGAATTATAATCATCTGAGAAGCGCATAAATGAGTCAAAACTATATAAGTATGGTTATATATATAGTTATAGGGTGAAAATTTATGGTCCAGGATTTTTAAAAACAGGCAACTAAATGTTTGATATGTATTTTTGACTTCAAAGAGGACACTGCAGATGTCACTGACAGAAAGATAAAGGACAATCAGTGGGGGGATTTTGTGAAGATGGTTACATAACAGTGGGGTGTTGTGGATCCTAACCCCCCCACAACGGCATCCTGTAGGAGGAATCCCCACTACACTGCAACTCTGTTCTCTGTTAGCTTGCTCTCCTCTCCTCCCACTTCTGTCCTCCTCGCCATCTCTCAGCAGTCCTAACGAGGCCCGGCGGCAACCAGAGAAAAGGCTGTCGACGGACAGGCCAGCTTTACTCGTACCCTCAGGGATTAAAAATCAAAGTTTCGCTGTGGCAAAGCTGCTCTGCCCCCCACCCCCCACCCCTTTCTATTACAGTACCCTTCTTCAATGTTGCTTTCATCTAGTAATCAACACTTAGAGCTGGGCAGAGTATCCACTGTGGCCTCTGCGCTGAAGGCAGTCCTGTGACAAAAACAACAGCTGAGCAAGGACAGACTGTAAAATGCGCAGCGGATCGTTGAAGGCACGACCATGAAAAACCCAACCATAACGAAGAGCTCTCGCACTCATATCCACAGATTTGGTGGCACTTATAAACAGCTCCAGTGTGAAGCTGGAATTACACTTGGAGATGACCCAGATTGGACTACAGGGGCCCCAGTGTTAGGGGGTGACTGTTGTATTTCCTTCACGGCCACTTGTCCCCTTTATGCTGTTTTTCCACAACACTCTTGCCTCCAAGCATTCACTCACGCCCCAAAGAGCCCATTGAGCTCCAGGAGTCGACAGTCACTCAGGGAATCTATGGGAACTTAAAAATACTCACATCAGCAAATGTGCAGCACACATAGTGCAGCGCAAACTTGCTCCGTCCGACCCCCATCAACCTTTTATTTCCGCTGCCCACGTTTACTTACACCACTTAATGGCTTTCCCAGACAGCATGCTTGTTTGTCTTTATTTAATCTCTGCTTTTCATGTGTCTCCTCCTCTTTAACACAGATCCTTTCTCAATGGAAAACCTTCGAGAACGAGGCAAAGAAGAGGAGTAGGGAGAGGGCAGTTGAGTTGTTGATACAGTGTCTGTTGTCCTGGGTTAATGTTGTTGTGATAAGTCTGGTTACAGTCTTCGGAGAGTTGAAATGACATTGTCAAACAGTGCTGTGTTTGAAGCAAGAACCCCCGGCGAGCTACACACTCCAACCATCACGTAGACGCTGCAAAAACAGCAGCAGACGGACTTCCCGTACCAATCAATGCGACAACCTGCTATTCAACCATATGAATGTGCCAACGTGTCAGCCATAACACCCGGTGACCGAGTCAGGAAATGACAGCGGGGTAGGTGGAGACTTCACTCACTCATAACTGGTCAAAAGATCCTTTGTAACTTATTTCAACTTTTAATGCTGTTGCAGAGGTGACTGAGCAGGCAGGCTCCTCAAAGGCAGCATTTTACACTACCTCACTTCCATCAGTAAAAATAAATATCTGCGCTAAAAAAAAAAAAGACTGTGCAAACATATACAAGGAACACAAACATAACTGTTACCATTATGTCTAATTTCTAAAAAATAATACACACAATACACGTACCATCTCATTTTAGCCAACAAATGGGTTAAGGCCTTAAGGACAGATCAGCCCTTTAGTATATATTAGTAGAGTGGGACTATTTTAGTTATCAGGGTAAAAATATGATCAGCATCCCACATCAACAATCTCAGGTTTGTCACATTCTGTTTCTGAAGACAAAAGATGTTTGTGGAAGAGCTCAAAGCAGAAAATCCACTCTCTGCTTATATTAAGCATGGCCAAATATGGTTAATATGGTTCTCAGGTATACAACTCTGTCTGGGCGGAGCCCCGCCTACCTGCTGTTCAAGCCTGTTTGTGAGGGGCAGCCAATCAAAAGAAAGAGAGGAAGCAGCGTTTCTCAGACTGTGGGTCATGCTGAGACTGGATTAAAATCATTTTTCTATGAAAAATAAACAAGGCTTGCGATCTCGCTGACTTGTCTTGCAAATCAGAGAATTTTTTTAAATTATTATTTCATTATTTTGCTTTGCTTTTTGTATTTGATAAAATTTTGATTGATTTTGTGCACGCCAAATAATAGAATAAATAGGGATTATTTAAAGCTGTGACTCATGCAAAGAGACTGTAGTGAAGCCAAAAATAAATATATAGAGCTGGAAAAGAGCATAATGGGCCCCATTTAAGAATTCCAGTAGGTCTCACATGAGAGGGTCATGAACACAACATTCCTGATTCAAGCAGAATGAATTGAGTCATACAGCTGAACCCTCTTACCAGCTTCATGTATGCAACTACAGAGACAGGTTTTTTTTTCTCCTTTGTAAATATTAACTAATAGAAGAAAATATATTTTGCAGTATATTGTGCAATCCCAGCTGTGCAGTTGGGACAAAATACATGTTTTATTTAATTTGGGAACGGTTTTATACATTTACAAATTAGTTCAAACACTGGGAGGACGAACCTTTTGCCAGGGTCACTGCTTCAATTTTTCTTTTAAAAAAGTGATATGGATTACCACCAGGGTTATCCATATCACTTTTTTAATTAAATGGATCTTTTGTTGTGTTTTGCCCATGATGGTAGTTTGTGCACCATGTTGCAGACAAACAAACTGATCGCAATATCTCTGCCTCAGCTCCCCCCTTGTCAGGTAAATCAAAACTTTCAGGCTTTTTGATGCAATCTTTCTGAGTGTTAATGCACAGAATACTTCAGTTGCTTAACCCTACAGTATGAGCTCATTATGAACAGACATACCCAATAAGAAAATTTCCCTACATGGCTCATTGAACTGTCACATTATTCTTATACAACACTGACATGCCAAGACCTGGGAAAAGCTCACACTGAAGCTCGACAATGATTAAAGGAAAACATCCTGACACCTAAGAATGAGAGAAAAGAGGATCAAACACAAAACCCATCAAAGTGAAAGTCTGCTCTTGATGCAGGATTGTCATAAACTTGGTGAGGGCACCGGGTGCTGCGGCCAAATCACAAGGTCTAGACCACAGCCAGAGCGGTGAGCCCGAGTTCATATGGCCAAAGCTGATCTTTGATCGGACCAGATGAGGCAGCCAAGAAAAATACCACCAGACAATCCTTTTCACGCTTGACTTAAGCTCAAACGTTCTCACAATTCTCCTTTTTCTTATTAGAAAAGAGCCGAGCAGGAGTCTGCACTCATTAATGCAGTTATTGTTCACCGATTAAGTCGATTAAGAAAGGACCCCCCAGTCTGAGTAATGTTTATTTGTGCCTCTGACTAACATGGCTTAACCAGAAAATTACACAGTGAAGGATACAAGGGTATAAGCGCAGGGAGATCTTTTTTTTAAAAAAAAAAAAAAAAAAAAAAAAAGCCCGATTGGGCAGCACTTCAACTTTTGACTTTTGATATTCAGCACTAACTTCATGTTAAATTAGCTTTTATTTCAGCAAGAAACATTATGAGCCCCCTTCATCTCTGCCTATCTAATTTTCTGTTCCACCACAATTACTTCTCCTTTTCATTTTAAGATATGATTCAGTTCAGGTTTATATAATGCCAAATCAGAACAGCAGTGACTTCAAAGAGCTTTTATATTGTAAAGACCCTCCAGAGCCCAACAATCAAACCACCCCATATGATTGAGCACTTAGGTTGGATAAGGAATGCAGTCTGATCTCGCAGGAGCTGAGCGGCCTCTAGCCAAATAACTCGTGACTCTATTGTTAACCACTGACCCTTTGTGGCACGAAGTTTTTCCAGCACTCCAGGAGGGCAGCACTGCTCATGTAGTCTTGTTCGGGTGCAGCACGGATAATTACTGATCGTGCAATTGCGACAGCGCTTTAAGGATAACTTTGCTGCTAAAAGCTCCTGCTCGTATTGAAAAATGATGAACCTCTGTTCGGGCATACATCAGGTGCCCCATCATAGTATCAGTAGTTTTTAAAATCTGTTAGATCAGTGCTGCCCTCCTATGGCCATTCGGGAAAACTACAGGTTTCAAACTTGCATAATTCATGTACTTGCAGAGTATCCAGAGTAGTAATGAATCCTTGGGGGGGGATTAATTATTTTAACACTGCTTCTACAGTACAGTGCAAAAGTCTCGAGCCACACCTCATTTCTTTACATCTGTCTTCCAAGAAGTCAGACTTCCTTGTAAATTTTTTTAGGTGATCTTGAGGAGTGAGTTCTCCAGGCTTTCTGGAGCCTGCTTTTTCACTCATTCTCAGCCCTGTCCTCATCATACCTGATCATTTTCAGAGAAATTTTTTTTTCTTTATTAGTTAAGCTACTTAACACTAACCTATGAATTATTCAAGCATAAAAAGGTCACCTAACTCAAGCAGTGAGTCAGTGTTGTGTCTACGCATAACTTAGCAAAGAACCTATTTTAAATTAGTCACTTTGTTACTAGCAGTTGCCAAAAAAAAGCATCATTTGTTCCCATTTCTTCAGCTGAATCTATGAATAATCTAAGGTAACACAGTTTGACAGATAATATAGTATCTTTAGACCAACAAGGTGATTGCCAAAGAGACAAAGACATATTAGCTGAAAACTTGGCATATTTGAGCATGGTGTGCATTGTGCTTAAAAAGAACTATCTACAGCAGAGTAACAGTATCTGAAAATCATCTTTTTAAGGAAAAGAAAGAAATACAGCAAAGACCTGACCCTTCAGTTGACCCATCTATGCTCATTGAGGACTCATCAGAAATGGTCACAGTGGAAGGGTGGCTGTCAAGAAGCCATTCTTAAGGAAGGAGAAACAGGGACAAAAGGCTGAGGTATGCTAACTACACAAGAACTGGACTGAAACTCAGGAGCAAACAGATCTTATGGAGTAATGAGTCCAAATTTGAAATTTTTGGTTCAAATTGTCAACATGTAAGGAAGAGGTTAGGAGAACAGTGAGTATCTACAGTCATCTGTAAAACGTGGTGGGGGCTCTGTTACAGTTTGGGGCTGCATTTCAACAAGTGGTGTTGGGGCTATCGTCAAAACTGATGGAATTATGAACGCAGAAAAGTACCATAAGATTTTGATCCACCACGCAATACCATGTGGAAAGCAACACCTTGGCAATGGTCCCAAACACACTGTCAATGCAGTAAAAAGTACAGCTGGATAGAAAAACACGCAATGGAACACCATCAGCCTCCCCAGAGCCCGGACCTCAATATTACTGAAGAAGTGCGGGATCATCTAAAGGCAGCTAACAGCCAAGGAAGAACTTTGAATGTCCTTCATGAAGCCTGGAGAACTATTCCGAAGAATACAAAATCTATATTAGCAAGGGGTTTGTTTAACTGACCTAAAATAAACAACGAGACACAGATTCACACACACAAACTCAAAATAACCATAAAACAGGTCTACTTGAGAAGTTTTTTTTAATTTTTTTCTCTCACAAAGTTTGTTTACAAAAAGGAACGTCAAAAATAAAATTGTACCTATCTATTGCATGTCATGCTGGCAGTTTGAACTACATGCAAAAACAACAATAATAATAATAACATTGATAATACTCATTACTGTACAAAAAAATAATAATGGGAAATATATCGGGCCAAACATCCCTTTCAAATCAAAAGAAAAACACTTTGTTGAAGAAGGAAAAAAAAAAAAAGGGGCGAGTTCTATAAAAAGGGTTTTCTTTTCCCCCTCCAGACGGAGTCATGTGTTTGTACATGAGACTTAAACCAGGGCACAAGACTCAAGACTCAAAAACCACCCAAGCCGAGAGGGCTGTGCGAAACTGCATAGAGGCAGAAAAAAGGTTTCCCGTTCTAAGGACAAAGGGATGACGAAAAAAGTGAAAGAATCAGAAGAGTAAAGAAGTGTGTGAGTGTGTTTCAAACACAAACGCACTCAACCTTCCATCACATACACAGTTAGCCTGTACAGTTTGAAGCCCTTACAACGTAAAGTCATGCATCAATATGGAAAACACAACAGAGAAACTACATGAAAATACCATTAAACCTCAACCTCTTCACAATCCCTTAGATTGACTTGCTGTAAAAAAAGATATTTGAGGTATATGGCTTAATTTTATCCAACTACATGACTAAAAATGAGTAGGGTAGGATTTTTTTTTTCCATGAAAAAAAAAATAATAATAATAATAAAGCAGGCAAAAAAAAAATTAAAAAAATCCCATGGCTAGCCTAAACCAAGAGCAGCTTCTGTAGACAAAGATGGACATTTTTCCGAATTCATTTCCAAATGAAGAGCAGAAAGTAAGGTGCCAAGAATAAAGCAACACTTCATATTCTAAAACTCTGTAAAGGTTGGAAATGACATAAGGAAGAAGAAATTCAGTCTGTGCAAAGACTCTTGACAGGGACTGTGGAAGTGGATGTACAACTTAAAGTCTATCCATTCAATATGGGTGGCACAAGTACAAAAAGTTACACTATGTCTAAGCTTGGATGATTATAATGTATGATTGTGAAAGAGTCGATCAGCGTCCCTTTGGTTTTTGATCCAGTGTAGTAAATTTATTACAAAACATGTGTTACAAGATTTCAGGTCCCTCGCTGCGATGAGCCGCGTTTATAAATCAATTACTGAGAGTCCTTTTGTCAAAGTCGATGGCCTCCGTCGGTATCATGTGGGCTGGTGTGCATGCTGTGAGTGTGAGAAGAGAACGTTTCCTGGCCGGGCTCAGTCAGTGCTGACCTGTGTGACCTGTGTGTCAGTTGTCTGGTTGGTGGACTGGATGAACATTGGTTGGGTCAGCTCCTGTCCTGCCGGCATCGTCACCTGCTGTATCTGATACAATTGCTGAGAAGAAGAAGGATAGAGGGAGAAGTTGAAAGTTATGTGTTTTGTTTTTGTTTGTTTGTTTGTTTGTTTGTTTGTTTTTTTTGGGGGGGGGTTGTTTGATGTTACTTCAAGATTTTAGACCTTTCACTGTTACAAGATGCCGTTAAAGATGCTTAAGACATTTTATTTATGATGTCCTGATCCCAATTCCCTCTATTGTTGAGTTGTGGCACTTTAAAGTTATTTTCTTTCTTGCCCAGAAACCTAAATTAACAGGATTTTAAAGTGCAAATGTCAGATAGCTGCCAAATGTGTAAGTACTTGAAAAGACGCAATCGAACAAAGCTGGCAAGCAGAAATAAGAACAGTGTGTCATTTGTCACAAAAGAAAACAAAAACAAAAGAACAAAAATGAAATTGCATTTATTTGTTACCTGTCCATCAGTAAACTGACTGAATTGCTGTTGTCCTTGCTGTACTTCTGTCTGTGTGATCTAAAATGAGAACAAGTTATTCACTCACTGGGTTCCACAAGCAGCTTTGTACCTCAAGTGATACAATCATCATGTATAAGATATGTTGTAGGGATTACCTGCTGGGTGTTTGCAAGAGTCTGAATCTGTCCCTGGACCACTTGTGCTCCAGAGACAGGCTGGGCTAGACGGATGTATTGCAGCTGGCCCGTATTTAGTTGTACCTACAGCCGACCAACACAAGAGGGAGACAAAGCTTGGTTTAGAGAAAAGGTCATTTGAGCACAGAGGTCACAGCCATTTTCCTGCTTTGGACAACAGGAATAAGAAACCTTAACATTCCTCTGGTGAATTGTTAACCTTCTAAAACTTAACAGCTCCCATCAAACACTGTGGGATGGAAAATTCAAATTAGTGTTGGACCACAATGTCAAACCCAATCTCATGCAGTAAACACATAACACTGATCATTCAAAACACCGGGACCACCTTCTCCCACCCCTGATTCCTGAGATTTTCCCTTTCCGGCATACTGCCATTTCTTACTGGGATTTGCTGGATCTCTCCAGTGTTGGTGATGATCTGTTGCATGACCTGCATGGTCTGGCCTTGGGCTTGAGCTGTCTGAGCTTGACCCTGGGCCGTGGCAGCCTGGACAATCTGCACCTGCTGGCCCTCACCCACCTGCATGGCGACAGGCGCGCTCTAATGCAGAGAAGAGCAAAAAAAAGAGGAAAAAACAAAGATAACCATTACACAGACACACCGGTTGTTTAACTAGCAGAAGCATGTAGTTAAGCAAGGAAGCAGGAACTCATTATCTTTTGTGGAGTTCAAACTTAAACCAGGAGTTGGAACCTACTTATCCTTAAATTTTAAGTCTGCCAGTAGGTTATTAAGAAGGCACAATAAGTCTCAGGGACGTAAGGTGACAATGCAGGTTTCACGCCCTCTCTTTCAGTTCTCTCTGCAGCATGAGATCAGATGGCTTTTTCTAGTATCATGTGACAGTTACCCCCTAAAGACCTCAGTCACCTGAGCAGGACAGAGTTTGCGGGCGGCCATCACCTGTGAGGCTGTGGCACAAAGCAGTGGCCTCGCTCTCTTTCTGGGTGTGGTTAGTAAACATATGAAAGTATGTGTGTTTACCGTGATGGGCGTGCCCTGTGATTGCACCTGCACCTGCTGTAACTGCTGCATGGTGGCACCTTGCAACATCTGATGGCCGACAGAAAAGAAATGGAAAAATGAGAGAAAGACATATAGTGAGAAAGCAGCGACTGCACTAACTCAACACAAAAATGTAAGCATAATCGGCGTGTATGCAGAGAAAGCTTGAAATGTAAGAGCAGCAAACAATGATATAGGCGGCTGATGACATTTACGAGCATGTTTATGAAATACGCAAGTAAAACAGGAGGGGGGCGATAAAGAAGATGTAAAATGATGGGGGGAAAAAAAAAAAAAAAAAACAGTGGCATCTGACCAGGTTTTAAAAAATTAACATACATCACAGTTACATTTACAGAAGCTCAACAAAGGCCAACTGTAGATTTTAAGTACTTAAGAGAGTTGTTGACCTGAGAGAAAAGTGACAGAATCGGTACAACAGTGACAGTTAGTGACACTGAAAGCTCCACACAGACACACAAATAAAGGATATGAAATGAGATCTCGCCTCATTTTACTCTCTGCACTGACTTGGAATTTTTAATACTTCTTCATCCTGCGGGACTTCTGCTAACACCTTAATGCAGTCCAAATCTGTTGTACCAAACATGACATGTGCCTGATGAGTAGAGGCAATCAAATCAGCTCTGTCTTTCACATGGGAATTATGTAATTTGAGCAGACAACGACATAACCTTTAGTTTTGAAATTACTAAGCAGATAAACAATTAGAGAAAAAAAAAGACTCAGAAATACAGTGAAGCTTCAAAATTTCACCGATTTGTCTAACTCAAAAAAAACAAATTGATTCTTTGGGATTTTATTTTAAAACCGACTTTAAATCCCACCTTTTTTTAAAGTGCCACCTTGTAAAGAGCCAGTGATTGAGTCTACATAAGGTTAGTGTCAAAGTGTGACTGGAGACTGCAGCAGGAGCAGGAGTGTGAATCACACCAGGTCTAAACAAGTATGACAGCTCAGCTACAGGCAGTGTGCTGAAGCAGCATGAAGCGTCACACCAGCCCAGCAGCAAGGCTGCATGACATGCAGAGACCTAACCGGAGAGGAGGAGTGCTCAGCAGAAAAAGTAGCAGGAATGAAATAATTAGAGAGATAAACTGAGTAGTGTCCCTACATATGCGTGCTTGTTATCTCAGTGGGTGGTAAAAATGCATAACCCTCAGGAGGAAAACCCGCATCCTAAAACTCTGTGTGTAAGTGGTTGTGTGTACTGGAGACTTTGTTCCATTAGGAAGTTACTGATTCACAGTTTTTCCTGTCTTTTAGCTCAAACAATAAGCACTTCTGAAGTCGAGGACAACTTTCTCCTTTTTTCCCCCCAAACTTAGAAGCCAGCACATACCCTACTCACTATAGGACCACTGTGAAACTGTGAGACGTCTCTGTTTTGGAGTCAATATTAATCTTATTGTATAGCCAGTATAATGACAGACAAAAGGCATTTTATTCTAAAGTAACTGTGTAAATTACCCTTTTGCTTCCATAATAAGATTTATTGAGACTTGAGTAAATAAGATCAGAGAATGTTCTGCTCCCTGTGTGTATAGATGTATTTGCTGGCTGTTATTCCTGCTCACAGGAGAATGGTGAGTGCCTACATGATAGCTATGCATAATACCAATAAATCCAGTGAGTCAATCCAAGAAACATGGTATTCCCAGGACTTCTAGGTCCTGGTAATCTTTCAGGTGTTACTCAGATACACAAACAAATACTTTTTTCCCCCCTCCAAAGTACCATACATGACTAACTGGGATTTTCTTGGTGTTTTTGCAGGTGGTTTCATTTTGACTGTGTCCTTTGTAACATGCACTACAAAACACAGTGCTAATCGTACCTGCCCTTGCTGTGGTTGTGCGATGATGATCTGTCCAGGCTGTATGGTTGCTGCTGTCTGTGCAGCAGGTTGCTGGCCCTGCTGTGTGCCCTGCACCTGCACGGCTCCAGGCTGCTGGGCCAAGGTGAAGTAGTACTGCACCGGCTCTGCTGGAGCAACTGACTGACGCATCTCCTCCTGAGGAAGTGACAAACGTACGTGCAAACATACACACATTGGAAGCCTATCAATCCATTGCATCTCCATGAATTATTTTTGAGGGGGTAACGGTAGAGGAGAGCAAGTCTGATAAATAACTGATGTGATGCGACTGGGGAAGAGTAACGTAATCTGGATATAAGATCCATCCATACTGGTCGATAACATACAACGCAGGTCCAGAAGCATTCTGGGATCAACACGGTGATGTGTTGGTGCTGATCAGCCCTAAAAATTGCAATCTGTGCTGCTGACAGGGAACTTATAGGTCTAATGAAGCTAATAACATGATAGCCATTGTTTTATCCACACACACACGCGGGCTTTCTCTGTCTGTCCTCTCTTTTAGGGCCGGCCACACAAACGTAACAGAGTTGTCAGACAACTCAGGACAGTTCAGCAGCTTAAATGCTGAGCTAGAATTCATGTCTTACAATTATAACCCAATAAACCGACAATAAATGTTGACTCATATCATTTTGTTTTGTAACTGACTAATGAGCAGGCTTCATCTTGATGAGGTTTCTCCATCACCAGAAGCGTAAACACCCCTCTCCCAGCTCCATGACAACACAGCTGAGAGTGTAGGATGTTTACATGCCTGGAGACAGTCTACTTGAACAAATTTAAATATCTCACTTGTCCAGCCGGGAAACTTTTTTTTACATTAATTTAGTACATTATAAAAGCAATTTATTTATTTTTTTATACAGTCCATCAATCGCCTGCCTCAACAGTTTTCTTTCACTCTCTTTGCTGAGTTGTGTCCTGGCTGGAACCATGTTTTTAACATTTTATACTAGTAGTAATTATAGGGTGCTAATTTCTACAATCTAGTTTAATCGCTGAAGTTACTGTTGGCTGTCTGAGGCAATAAGATGCTGCAAACATCCGACTGAAAGCCCTCACTGTCAAAACCCCAGCTTCCAGTCAAGGATGTTTACACCACCTCCAGGTTGCCAACAATGGAAAAGTACCTGAGATGAATACCCAAATCATTAGCTCTTTATCCTGCGGTAACTTTAATGAGATACCAGCTGTTTTCCTGTCACAGTGTAGGTAATAAATACTATAATGAGACCGCTCTCCTACCTGTCGTTTAGGCGGCTTCAGGTCATCCCGGGGCACGATGTCAATCAGGAAGTCAAACTGGTCGAACTTTGTTATTGCCATGGCAATGTCGTTCCTCTGTGAATATAAAATACAGAGAAAGTCAAGCAAAGAGGTCAGAGCTTAATTATGCAAATTCTATATACGCAGCCGCCTATTTATAAACATGCCTCAAGGTCTGAGGTCATCACACACAAAACAGCCACACAAGAGAGATCTGAATACAGTTGCTAGTAGTACTGAGACAGTTGTTTGCGTTAATAATTGACTTTAAAGAATAAGTTGAGAGCTGAATCAGTCAGTCAGCTCAAAACTCCAGCAACACATGTAGTATACAGTAAAACTGTATTGCTAGACCAACATATCTTCATCAGGGTTATCAAATAATAGGCATAAACAGGGAAACAGAAACAACCAGTCATATACATCCATATGCAAATCACTGTCTAGAGCACATAAGCCGAAACATGCTGGCCTAGCAATAAACTTCTTTGTACTGTGTTGGTGCAGTTTTGACCTCAGACTTCTTCCTGTCCTCCAAGCACCTTGGAACTAGGTGACGTTGTTCCAGAAACCTTTAATCTGCTTCTTGATTAGTCATTAGAAAATGAGTTTGGAACTCATTAAATAATTGATTAATCAGCCGAAACACTTTAAGTAAAATACCAAAAATGTACTCGTTACAGCTCCTAAAGTGAGAGGGTTTGTTAGTCTTCTGACTTCAGCGTTAACGGGATATCTTTGAACATGCTTTGCTGGATGGAGACGAGAACAGCTCACCTTGGTCTTTAACAAATTCATTCTTTTGACAGACAAATGGTAAATGAGATTAATTTAAAATAAGTAGCAGATTAAACATGAACGATTAATTGTTTTGTTCAAATAACACCGTTTCCAAACAGTGTGTGTGTGTGTGTGTGTGTGTGTGTGTGTGTGTGTGTGTGTGTGTGTGTGAGAGATAAGTGTA
>JAVDPK010000987.1:1159819-1185744 GCA_034780415.1 Cichlasoma orientale | reverse complement strand
CCCCCCCCCCACACCCCCCCACCCACACACACACCACCCTCCCCATTGTGGCCCTCCCCTGCACTAGAGGCTATATTTAGTACCTTGATTAAAATCTGGTAACATCAGGTCACATCTACACTTGTTCTATTGATGAGCGTTGCTATGGTGACCCCAATTGGCGTGCCCTCTTCACAAAAGGACTCAGGCTCTATATGTGTATGCGTGTGGAAATGGAGGGCACCACTTTCCCTCACTTAGGCAAATCAAAGAAAAAAAAAAATCATGCATTCATGAAGCGAAGCATCACATGCACCTAATGCGTCATCTGTAGTGTACAAGGCAATTAACGCGTACACATGCACAGTAGATGAAGTTTCTATTTTAAAGTGTGCACTGTAGAGCTCTAAAAAACAGTTTTATACCCAAAAAAAAAAAAAAAAAAAAAAATAGGACTACCACTAGGGACAAAGCCAAAGCAGGCCTTCAATGTAAGACCAAGTGCGATAAGATTTTCTCTAAACTCTTTTTCTACCTGCGTTGGCATACACACATATCCATGAACTGCTAATCTCTCAGAGGTATGTGAATGGATAAAGTGGACTTAAGGGCTTTCATGTTCTGCTCCACAGTTTTTCCTTCTTGACATTTAGGTGAGACATACTCCAGACTGATTTTTCTCAACTGCTTCCATCAGTGCTTTCATGTTCTCTGATTCCTTTTTCATCTGCATCTTTCCAAAGCCCACCTTTATTCAAGTCTGATATAGCAGATGAGGTAAAATGGCACCAGGGGGAAAAGTGGGTCACCGGCGCCCGCCTGGCTTTGCTTTTAAAGTCAATGGAGGGAGAAAGAACTTAACAGTGAGACAGTCCTCAAGGGGATGCTGGTATGGGGCCTCTGCTTGTACATGCACATTGACACAGGCACTTAGTGAATAAGAAGCAAGAAACCAAAAAGATAGCCAATTGATGCGAGAGTGTGGGAAAAGAGTCGAAGCTGGGAGAAAGAAAGAAGAAAGGTCGAGTAACTATTACAATTTATGCAGAGCAGAGAGAGTAACAAGGCTGGGGCTCTCTGTGTGTGTGTGTGTGTGTGTGTGTGTTTGTGTGTTTGTGTGTGTATTGGGGGAGGTCAAAAATTAACAAGTAGGATTTGCTAAGGCTTTTTATAAAAATAAAAAAAAGGTCATACAATGTCATATGGAGGAGTTTAATAAAAAATAAAAAGAAAAGAAAAAACAAAAACAAAGGAAGAATTGTGTATAACCTGTAGTGTGCGCCTCTTGTTGTCCTCAGTGTGGATCCACGCTCTGAGGGTAAGCTCTGTGATGAAGATCTGAGCTGCTTTGGCAAATAGGACCGGAGCCTCTGCACTGATCATCTGTACAGTAGAGATAGTGTTACACCTGGTTAAATACACCCACAGTCCATCCATCATAAATCAGCAATAACACAAATCGCTCAGAGACGGCCACATCAAAGTCACAGCTGCTGCTGCAAAAAAGCAATAGATGTATTCACCATCAGTAAAAAACAAACAAACAAACGACCATTTAATTATTAGCTTTTGTGCTTGTGCAGGGGTGTAGCAAGAGAGCGCCATTATTGTTCAAAACATTTAAAAGAGTTTAATTACATCGCAGTTGTGAAGAGAACTGACTTTAGGGGTTGAACAGTTGTACTGACGCCATACCACTCTCACGTGCTGGCACACATGCAGCATAAGCTGCTGTGTCAGCACTGACAGAAGGGTCTTTTCTTCAGATATGTTAGTGATCTCCTGATCTCTTTACCGCTATAAGCTGCTGCTTAACTAAGGGGATAGCATTCTTGACACGACATACTCAAGCCACACATATACACACACATTACAGAGGCTACGAACAATCCTGGCTGGCAATCAGGTGTAATGGAGAGAAAAATCAGTTGTCCATGAGTCATAATTGCCTAGTTGTTGATGGAAAGGTTCCTTCTGACACATCAAAAAAGCCATGTATAACCTGAGCAGGTTTTCAAGTGTAGTAGGGATATTAAGATATGCCTAAATCAGTGATTGTATATATAATAAATGCAATGTAATTAATTCATTTTAGCCATTAACATGAAGTGCAATTCACAGCAAAGTGGGTTATATTTTTAAAAGTCTACAAGAGGAAAAACAAAAATATTTAAACCAAAAAGCAGCAACAACTACAAATAGTTTTTTTTAATTAAGTTATATTAATTAGCTACCTGCTACACAGTAGGTCTTGCAATTTCACAGAATGATGCCTAATGATGCCCAATTAGTAATTCCTCCATGCACTGCTAATGTTTTAATGTAAATCCATTTGAAACCAAAAAAAACCAAAAACAACTGAGCTTCTATCAGCAGACACTGCTGAATGCAAAGAGCTGATACAAGTTTTTAATTGAAAATTTATCATTAAATATAACAGAATAATTGCATCTTTGACCCTATTTATTAAGTGGTCTGAGCACAAAAGGCCACAGACCAAGAATTTGATAAGAGCTAAGCTTCAACTTAATGAACAATTTCCTACAAGGCAATAGGTTTTCCAGGATTAAGCTATATCTCCCCCATATTTTTATACCATGTCTGATTTTAAATTGCAAGTATGTTGCATTCTTCATGAAAGAAATAGTACTAAAGGTAAGCAGTTCTTTTTACTACCCACAGTTTCTCAGTTTCATTATTCAGGTTCTCCTCTTACCTTCACATCCTCATCCAACTTCATGATTTTCTTGATTCGAGCTAGAGGCAACTCCTGCACACGGAAATCCTTCTGAAAACAACAGGATATTCAGTTAAACACAGAATAAAACTCAAGAGGTGATCCCCCCCGTATTATTTGTCTGTATACAGGGGTGTTACATACCACAGTCAAGTTTCTGATCTCCTCCATGACACGAGGCCAGAAGGACTGCAGTGTTTGCTGGGCATCGCTGCCCGAGGCTCCAAAAGCATCTGCAGACATCTTCTAATCTGCTCAAAGAAAGAAAGAAAGAGGTTGAGAAGGGTGCAAGAAAACAATCAATCATTACAAAACAAAACACAAGTGATGCAGAGACTCAGAGACAGATCAAGGATGCAAACATCACTGCAAAACAGGCCCACACTGCACAGAGCTCTTCCTGTGTGTCAGAACCACATATCCTATCAAAGCCTATAATTATAATACACCAAAATCGAAAATAGAGCCCCAACAGGCTTCTATTATTGTCCCTGTGGGATGTTGACAAGCCTAAGAACCCACCAACAGACCGGCTGCACACTCCATGATTATGAATGGGTCTCTCACCTTTGGCACATAGCTGCAGCTCCTCTACAAACACAAGCATATCATGTGGAAGTCAACTGCTTTTGACGAGCGCGCACAAGAACAACTTTAAAGCAACAGATGCAGGAAACACGAGTATGTTTGTGTCATAAAGAAACAATCTAATGGCAAGCTGACAAACTGTGAAGACATGCATAGATACATACCACAAACCATCCCAATAAATTGAAATAAACTACTGCTAACACCCTTGAAGCTAGAGCTTCTACACAGGGTCTGACGGTTGAAAGAGGATCTAGCAGGTTACTATGGCATGCCAGGAATCTGCTGGAAGAATATTGGCCTGCCTGTCTGAGCATGTAGAGCTTCGAGTGCCCTGATCGCACTGCTTCACTCTCCCCCTTTTCGCCCTACCTCTGCGAAAAGATTGAGCAGGAGGGAGAAGAAAGAGAAACTTGAAGGGACAGAACAAGAGATGAGTGTGTAAAGCTACTCAAGGGAGACGGGATGTGTTTGTGTGTGTTGCTGAGGGAGGGCTAGTGCCTTGTCCAGTTCAGCATTAATCCAGCGCTAAGACAAAGTGCCAAAGGCTTTAACAGGGGGAAGTAAGAGACAGACAGGGCCACGGCCACACTGCTGTGCAAAACAGCTATGTGGGTCAAACAAGACAGAAAAAGGGAGACACAGAGTGGGAGAAAAGGAGACATGACACTACAAAGAAAGAGTGTTAGGGGGTGGGGGTGTCTTCTCTTTATCTTTTCCTTTTCTCACCCTGGGCTGGCAAGAATGAATGCCTCCACGCCTGGTTCAGCTGACAGACCAATACAATACAAAACACAGGCTTTCAAACGTGCCATCCACTGTCTCTCCCTCCAGGTTCTGTCACAGCTTTGCTTTAAGGGATTGTTTGACTTTGGGGCCACATCAGCTCCTTTATCCGCACCACTTAAGTGCAGCTATAAATATTTTACACCGATAAATGACTGATTCTGGATGCAGGCCTGTTACCTGATTGATTTTTGACAGGAAAGATCGCTTCTCTTGCAAGTTGCATAAGTAGAATAGTATAGAAGAAGCATTGCTGCATCCTGTTCTGCTGTTCGGTTTTCGACAGACAGTAGCCTAAATCGATAAGACAGAATGCCGGGCGGGGGGTGGGGGGGGGCTTTATATAAATCAATCAGGCCGCTTGTAGCTATGGCATGCCAGGCTAGTGATTGACCTTGACAGTGTCTCCCCTTCCCTGTCTGACGCTCCAGTGTCCAGTTGCATTTCAAGGTTGATTGAAAACCTGCAGTCTCCAGAACAATCCCAGCATCCCACAGGGCAGAAATGACTGATGGGAATTGTAGTCTCTCTCTCTCCCCCCCTGCCTCCTTCAAAAGATGGGTGAACTGACCTCTGCCAGTTCTTTTGCTGCTCTTGAGTACTTTGCAACATCATAACCACACAAACAGGATGAACAAAATGAACACCATCCACATCAGCACATCATCTTGTGATAATTGTGTACAAGACAACCTTCTGTATCAGTGTGTGTGTGTAGTGTCTGCCGGATTACGTGGCTCTAACTGCCTAAACAGCATGAAAAGCAAAAAATAATTAGGCTTAAGATTACAGAAGCTGATTAGTGATTAAACTGATAAAAAGGTAACTATAAAACATGTAGGCCTCCATAGTTCCTCCTTCTGCTCTCTTACGCACCTTGCTTCTCATAAACTCCTTTTTTTTTTTTTTTAACCCGTTAGAGGAGAGAGAGCTGACACTAAACCACACATAAACCCCAACCCCCTCTTTCTGACCCTGTGACCTTCAATGTAAATATATGCAACGATGCACTAACCACAGCAGCAGAAAGAGGGAGGGGAGGTGGAGGCGAAGTCAATATGTGAGAAGAAATGAGAAACCATATGTGAGGAGAGGCAAGCTAAAGCGTGACAGGAAAACGGCAATAGAGCAGAAGTGAGAGAGAAGAGGAGGCTAAGTATCAACATGCCCTTGAGCATTGCTCCTCCAGCTAGGTAGCGTATTCTACTCTGAGCATATACCAATATAACCAAATTGCCCAAGGCTTTGCATCAATGGAAAGTTTGCGTGGGAGCCTATTCTGCTGACTTCGTGCAACACCTTCTATGGTCTGGGTCTACTCTTGTCAAATAAACACAGTGAGTTATACTCTGCACAAAGAAAACGTTGATTCTCCTCAAAAGCTAATAAATGTCAACACTACAAGAGACGTAAAAGGTCTGGAGATTGATGCAAAGTCAAGACGGCTTATTTTATCTGCAGGAATAAGCACCGTTTACTTCCACATTTAAGTTTAAGCTTTAAAGTACTACTTTAAAGTACTACTTAAATGGAAACTTGTCCTAAAGAATTTTCTTGCTAGTCCAGTTCACTTCTTACTACTTACGGTGAGCATTATGAGTCACTAAAGTCTCTGTAAATGTTGTGATTGCGTTTGCTTTGAAGGTGACTTGATATTCTTAAAAATGCTGTATTATTCTGTTGAACCATGCAGTGAACTTGACAAGCTCGTTCCTGCTGTGCTGTTCTAATCTGCTACTGTTGCTATATTAGGGTACATGGTGTTGTTCTCTGCTGTGCTTCTCTCTTCTCCTCTTCCCTGCAGCTCTGTTGTCCTTCATCAGGTCATCAAGACAGAATCGCCGGTGTTGGGTTTCCTTCAGCTCTTCTCTACGTGTGCATCTTTGAGGACAAATGTCTGCATCTTGTCGACTTTGTTCAACACAGCAACTTGCTCTCCCTCCTTCAGTGGCTCTACAGCCCTCTTCCTGTCTATTTTCCAGAACTTCTTTTCTCCCTTTATCACTCATGAGTATGCTTTTCTTGCATTTTCTGTCTTCTTTTACTTTCACCTGATCTCTTTGAGAAAGTCAATGCTGCTCGGCTTCCAGCAGCTGAATCAGCGCTAAAGCCGTTTTGCCAGCCGGGTCCTGCATCTCGGTCTCATCCCCAATCCCTCCCCCTTTCCCTTTTTGGCACGTCACATTAAGTGGCCATTCACAGCAGCACTGGTGACTCGCTCGAACTCTGACATCATACCGCTTTGCACGAGCTTTCAATTCCTGTCCAAATAAATCTGAAAGGACCCTGGACAGATTAAGGCAGAAATGCAGAAAACTGGAATCAAGGAGATAGTATCACTTGGCTGATCCAATTCTTTTTAAAGATAAGTGAAAGAAAAAAGAAGCAGAAGCAACATTTGCAGCACAAAAATCTGCACAGTGACATTATGTGAGATAACAGAGTTGGAATTAATTAACTGATCTCTGGTTAAAGTGAAATGTTCTGCATTTAATTGCTCTCTTAATGACCTGACAGTTGGTGTAAACTGAGCCCAATTCTGCTGAGCGTATTTGAAAGTGAACAAGTCAAGGCAGTGCAGGAAGACCTGAAGCTCTACTCAAGGCAGCAGAGTGAACTTTTCACTGACAGGTTTCAGTATCGTTATCAATGTCATGGATGATGAAAAAGCAGGCAGCTTATCCCAGATCGCTCCCTGAAGCAGGACCGACTCTTCACTTTTGAGCAAATGTAAAGTTTAAAAATAAGTAAAAATAAAAAAGGACAGATCATATACTGTACCACGTTCATGAGGAATATTTGCAGTGAGTATGAATTTGGGGATCTTGGTTAAAGAGAAACTTTATCTCATAGCTTGGTGAAGCCATTAGTATAGCCATGACAGTTTATATTCATAAACTGTAAAAGAGTTCTGTTTGCATCACCATTTTTCCAGTGCAGTATATGACTGCATACAACAGCAACTGAGTTAATTTCAGTTAATAGTGAGGCAACTATTTATTTTACAGTTCCTACGGTTATCACATCATTGCACATGTAAGGACAATTGTATTGACACCAGAAACTGATTTCTTTCTGTTCTCTTGCATATTATGACCTCAGAGTAACCTTCCACATTTCTCTTCACACCTTCAAACATCACCCTGTACAAAGAGTAAATACATACCCACATGGACTAGTTACCACCAAAGCAGGTATGACTTTTTTCTATGATGTAATTCCAACTTTTGGATAGTCACTGGTCCACTGAGAGGTCTTTGGCAAGAGGTTAATTTTCCACATGCTGGTTTGTCACAAAACTGTCAATGTTGCAGAGTGGGCATTTCTAGAGGAAGGTCACCAAAGGTTGAATTCTGTTCCATTTAATCTAGCTCCCCTAAGCAGAAAAACCAATACTACATTCATATAAACCAAGCTGTATCATTTGGACATCTGAGAATCTATCTAATGCTTAATAAAGGCTGTTTAATAAGACAGCTTTATCCTGATTTACTGCACTCCGTCTGATGGAACAAATACAGCTTAAGTAACAAACGTCACACTGGCAAACACTGATGTTAAACTGCGATCATAAATCCAATGAGTCTATGTGCAATTTCTGAAATATTAAAGCACTAACCTTGCTAGACCTCATCACAAATACCAGGCAGAAATAAACTGGCATGGATACAGCATACAGGGTAAATGATCTACTCAGGAAAAACAAAAAAACAAGAAGTTCCCAGACAGAAATTACAGATTAACTACTCAAATACGCACAGTTGTTTCACAGATGTTGATACAATTAAAAATGAACAGACTGAATTTTAAATGGCACACACATGCTCACTTTGACCTACAGTGCAACATCCTTTTGGCATGGCTGGACCAATCTAGCAGACCAAACGGCCCTGCAAACTTTGCCCTTGGTTCTGCTTCAAGCCAACTCCAGGAAGTGCTAGTCACTGATCTCCCAAGGTCATTCAACAGAGGAGAGAAACCAGAGAGGGAGGGGGGAGGGAGAGGGAGATGAAAGAGAGAAGGGGAGGGAGAGGGGGAGGATAGAAAAGAACAGGTTTTTCCAACTTTCACTGCAGCACTTAAGTGACCCCAGTGGTTCAGGCTGTGTACTTTCTAAGAAGCTTAATGAAAACACCACATAATGTACATACTAGCTGTGCTCTGCATCCCGCTTTTAATTTCACTTCTTCTTGGGGAGAGACTGCAGGAGTCAATCTCACATTCCTGTGACCTTCATCCAATGCTAGGCCCAGTCTCTGGCGTCAAAGGAGGCAGGGCTAAAGGCACCTGCATATTACAAGCTGGGCTACAGCTGACTCCCCCTTGCTTGCCCACACACACTGTCTTTAGTGAAAGTGTACACATGTAAAAGCACAGTGGGGGCGGGAGCAAACGAGTAAACGTACAGTGCAAGTGGTCACCTTAGTGATGAGCTTAAAGGCCAAGCTATGTGCAAGAGGTTTGCGTATTTCGTTTACTTGTTCCTCCCCTGGTGTGCCTATGGTTCAGCATAGGGTACATATGATATTCAAATCTCATGCAGACAGCAGCCAACCCTGGGATTTGGCAGCAAGGGCTTCAACTTAAGAGTTATTTTTAGTCTCCCTCTCTCAATCTCTCTCACTCACTCTCTTTCCCCAGCGGGACTTTGTTTTGTCAAAGGCACCAATGGAAACTTTCAATTAGGAAGAAATGGAGGAGAGAGGAATGGAGTCAGAGGCAAAGTGAGAGAAGAGGCACCCTACACAGATTCCATCAGAAGAGATCAGATCAAACTATTAGCCTCCTCTGCCCCTGAAGCTGACAGGCTGACAGTCTGTCCCATCTGGGTGTCTGGCACTGTCAGGGTGGGGGCCTAGAGGGTCCTGAGGTCACTGCAACCAGCTGCACCTCCACCCCTGGGGACCACTGACGCCAACAGTGACAACAACTCTGAAAAACTCCTCTCCACATATACAATAAATCTCCTTTCAACATGGATGTCTTCTTTGCCGCTTAGCTCTGTGTCACCATCTGCCGCTAAAATGTTATTTAGGACATTAGGAGAAAAAGTGGGGTCTCAACCATCACCCCAAGACACTGTGGCCACAGGGCCCAAGGACACCACTGAAACAACGGAGTGCATCTAAGCACAAAGTCAGTATCTGGCTGCCATGCACTTCTATGCAGTCGATAAAGGGGCACTGAGTGCGTGCTGAAGTGCGTGCTTGTGTGCACACTGGTCCAAAGTCAAAACAAGTGACACCTAAAGACAGTGTAATAATCTAAAGCAAAATCTAATGATGAAAACATAATGCAAAACATAACAGACTTTTTTTTTTTTTTAACTGTACACCATTCTGTAAAACCATCAATACAGCACTGAAGTGACACATGAAGGACATGAATGACAGACATGCACAGAAACACACAAAATGCACAACAGCAATCTCCCAAGGTGAGTACTACAGGACAGGTGAGGGAGGGGGGACTGAGGATAGCTGTAAAGGACAGACACCATCTCATCGCTGCAGAGTGATGGAGACAGATCCGAAAGTGAACAGAGATGGGCAATTTATTTTTAAAAAATAAACAAATAAATAAACTTAAGAGGTCTCTCTGTGTATGTGTTCAGCTGTCAGACTTACCCCTGTGCCCTTCATGGTGAACGGCCTGGAGCACAGCAGAATAAAGGGAAACAGATAGCCCTGTCCAAGTCTCCTTGAAAGCAGCAGCAGCAGCAGCACAGAGGTTGACAGAAAAACTCTCATGCTCCTTCACTTGCTTCAGTCCCCCTGATCGTATCAACAGACAAAAGGCACTCTGCCTTCACCGGCTGGCTTTAAAAAGGCTTTAAGCCCGGACACAGAGCGAAGAGCAAGCCCCCCTTCTTCCACCCCTCCCCCTTTTCTCTCTCCCACTCTCCCTTTACACATTGCCCCGTCTCTTTCAACAGCCCCCCAATGTCCTCCTCCAACCTAGACATACAGCCCCTTCTCTGCTGTTTCTCTTCAGCCCAAGTCCCCTCAACTCGCTGACCTTCTCTCTTTCTCCTCCTTTTCTGCTCCCTAACCCTTCTCCTCCTCTCTAGCCAGCGACCCATGTGTTTGTCTTTGAGGTGACCCCTGGCCTGATGCAGAGAAGAAGGTGAGAAGGAATAGAAAGACCAGCACAGCGGCAGGCAACAGCACAACAGCAGGCAAACAGTACAGCGGCACTCCCGACTCACAGACAAAAATCTCTAGTCTCCTTCCCCTTTAACGTTCAGAGTAATCAATCTAGCATGCTACATGATACTCAAACCCCACCTCACAGCCAGCTCCCACCTCACTCCGACACTTGAAACCAATGAGATGACTTTGTCCTCACACACTATTGGACGCCACACACACCAATCAGCTCTGACAAATCCCTTGCTCCTCCTCTTTCCTCTGCCCAACCCCCTTTTACCGACAGCCAACTTCCTGCTCTAAGTTACCTTGAGCTGCAGGATAGGGGTCAGGGAAAAGAAAAGAGGAAGAGAGAGTAGACATGAGAATAGGTGAAAAAGAGCCGCTAAAGTTGTGGAAAGCTCTGCGGCGAGTGCGCTAGGGTGTGCTGGTTGTGGCTTGCCTTGGCATTCTTTGTCCTCAAGCGGTCTCTGCCTCTCCTGCTGCTGGACGGATGAGAAAGCTTCTACGGGCTGCTCTCTGACAACTGGTCTCTGCTTATTTACAATGTCAAACTAAATGTCTCCCTAAGCCCCGCCTGCGCTGTGCTTCTACAGGCTGACGGCACTGTGATGCAGGCAGCCATGCGGGCCCCTCACTGGCTAAAACAAGTGCCAGACTTGATGCCGCATGTTGCATCCACATGATTTAAAGTACAAAAGCATACAAGGCAGACTCCCCGTCTCATACCTGTGCACGGTCTTACATGCACATCCACACACATGCACATTTTGTCCTTGCTTTCTCAATTATCCTTGCTCATAGTCACAGGTACACAGTGAAAACATCTAGCCTCCAACCAGCCCACCTCTTATAATGAGATTCACATCACTCTTAGTATTATTCTAACAGAGGACCAAATATGTGTACATACACGGTCACGCATTATTTATTCAGAATATGAATTAGCTACATAAACTCTGATTCATGGGAACATTTAGTAAGGTAAGTTAACGCAACCACTATATAAATCCCAGGACAGCTTACAGTGTCAATCAAATTTACACAATAAACTATTCAGTGCAAAACAGATCAATGGAGAGCCTTTGTACAAAATGGAACCATCAGCTGACTGGATAGCAGTTGTGGAGGGGGGGGGGTGCATTTGACTCTCATCCTATTTGTGGATAAACAAGACTTAAGAGATATGGGTGAAAACCTGTAAACAAAGACAATGTTGTCTTGACCCCGAAAACTGTGCTCACAGCAACTTCCACAACGAAAACGTCATCAAAAAACACGTCAGCAATGTCACACAATGCCCTTCTTGTTAATTCTCTACTGCTTAAATGTGCATACTTTCTACACAGGACAGGACAGGACTTTGCTGCTCATGTGCACAACTCATGATGTTTAATGCACCACCTGCTATGTAAATGCCTCCACTTCTAATGTGAAAACCAGTTAAAAGCTTAGATAGTAAACTGCTGAGATGCAACCAAGTGGTGGTGGTGTGGCTTTAATGAAAATACACTGTATAGACTGTAGAGAGGAATACAATACAACCGACTAAACAAGAGTCAGGGAAAGATAATAAACTGCCCTATCAATGAAAAACCGGTGGGGGGTGGAGGGTGGACCGGAAGGATGGAGAAGGACAGAGAGGGGAGTTGTTACAGGAAGGGAGGGGTAGAACAAGTGGAGGGAGGGCGAGAGAACAAGATAGACTCCAGAGAAACAAAGCTAAATGTTCCCTTTACTATTTTTGTGAGGAGCATAGGGACTAGAGCAGGTACTACAGACATCCAGTTAATGATTAGAGCAGAGCTGCACAAAGACTAATCCCTCCACCGCTGCTGCCATGCTCGAACTGCTCTCTTTGTAGCTGCATTCTGGCAACCCAAAATGCCTCAGTAATGACACCTGGCAAGGTCAACGCAGAACTGAGACCTTCCCATGACCTGTACTGCCCATAGCAGGGACATGTTTGCTTTCTCTGACGCTGTTTAGAGATAAACATGCACCAACCAGACGTTGGGTTTCATAAACACACAGCAGCTACCCTCAGGGTAGCCAGGCCAAGCCATGCATTCACCTGTGAACATGGAAAAACACGAGCACCTGCAAAACGAAAGGTTAAGCTGGCTGACTTGCACAGCTTACTTAAACCGTCTAGAGTTTTAATACACCAGCCTTTTTAAATATAACTGCTCAATTAAACCTACACAGAAAATAATAATGTAAAAGCCGAGTATTAATATACCTCCTCTGGAGAGAAAGCATACTAAGGTGTGGGTTAGGCTGCAAAACTACGTTGCACACGGTTTTTGTCCCACTGACAATCAAGAACAGGATAGCTTAACAAGCACTTATGTTCTTATATTCATAGGGACACACACACACAGACCGTTTTCTACACAGGCCGTAGTAAGAACGGGGTGAATATCTGTTAGGTTAAACATATTACTTTACGAAATATAAACTTGGAGTTTCATGTTGTGTGGTTTTGTTTAAATAATATGGCTGAAAATGAAGCTATATGTATTTGTTTTACAAGTAATACAGCGACTTGAGTGAAAACAAAGGCAGAATATTCACATGTAGTCACCACAAGGAATTTACACGGTGAATAGAGCAGCTTTGCTCTTTAACACCTCAGCATTTAGCACGGTGTTTCACTTTATATAGTCGCTACATTATAAGCTGTTTGGGTTCAACACAGCGGCTAGCAGGAGCCACTGAATTCAATGCTATATCCAACGCTGGCACACGGAAGCCAGTATATATTCGTCACACAAAGAATGCCGAATGAACTACAAAATTCTGAGACACACTGTAGTGCTTCCCTACTTCACGCAGCAGCAGTAAGGACAAACAATTAGCACACTAGCTAATAGGACGGTCAGTGCTGACCGTGACTTTATGCTAACGTTAGTGGAGTTAATGTTAGCTTGTTGGAGATGCACAGTGATGACCGCTGTACCGCTCGGCGTGCGTGATTTTAATTACCAGCTGACAGCGAGTACTGCCAACATATGAAAGTTTGCAAAGGTTTGCAAAGCTAGGAAGAAACAGTCTAACCAATAAAGACAACGTTTGGATCTGTCCTTCAGACCAATCAAACCTCGGACTAGATTCCACCAATCAAGGTTTTTAGGGCTAAGTTCGTTCTGCAACTCGCACCATTCGGGCTCCAGCACAAATAGCCAGTGCGTCCAATAATCGCTCAGATATGAACCAAAATGGCGGACACAAAACACCAGTTTCCTGACCGCCCGTGATCCTTTCAGCGGGCCACCAATAAGCGCCTCAGAGAGCGGGGAGGGAAATGGCGCCTATGTTCATCTTCCAAAACAATCGTCTATTGGTCAAGAACAGCAAATGAAAAGAAGCGAAGTAATTACCCCTACCTCCAGCCAACACGGACAACTTTCATTTCAACACTCCACACACAAATGAATTTTAATTTCTTACTCACTTTCTTTTACGGGTTCGAAGTGAAGTCCAGCTCAGCGTATTATTTATTTTATTTAGCCTGCAAGGGGAAACAAGATGGCTGCTATTCGAACCGGAAAGAGTCTAACGCGATGACGTAGAGGTTACGTTCCCTGAGAAACGTCAGTCTGAGTTTTTTTTTTCTTTTTAAATTCATTCAATTGAAAGCGATATATAAACTGACAATTATCAGAGTTTCTATTTATGATAAGATTAGCTAGGTGAATTTGCAAATATAAGACAGGCTAGTCTAAGTATTTCAGAAACTGATGATCTACTGTGATTTCCCCACACAAACATCTCTAGGCTTTATAGAGAACTGTATGAAAAGAGGAGGAAACTGGCCAGTGAGCGGCAGTTCTCTAGGTGAAAATGCCTCATTGATGTCATATGAGAATGGTTTGACTGCTTCAAGCTGATCGGAAGGCACCAGTAACTAAAATAGCCACCTTTACAACCAAGGCATGCAGAAGAGCATCTCTGAATGCACATGTCCAGACTTGAACTAGATGGGCTACAGCAGCAGAAGACCACACAAAGTGTCCCTCCTGTCAAATAAGAACAGAAAGCTGAGTCTACAATTTGCCCAGGCTAAGCAAAATTGGATAATAGAAGACTGGAAAAATGCTGACAGGCCTGATGAGTCTGTTTCTGCTGCGACATGGCAGGTTCTTAATTTGGTATAAACATGAATCCATTCTACTTTGTATCAACAGTTCAGGCTGTTGGGGGTCTAATGGTGTGAGGGATATTTTCTTGGCACACTTTGGACCCCTAAGTACCAACTGAGCATTAGTTCAACACCACAGCCTACCCGAGTATTGTTGCTGGCCAAGTCCATCTGATGCCTGTTTCTAGCAGGATAACACACTATGTCGAAGCTCAAATAATTTCAAACTGGTTTCTTGAACATGACAATGTTACAGCCATTGTTTTACTTTATTTTCACTTAACTCCTATGCAAATTAAATCAGTTCATTCAAATGAAATTCACCGTAAAAATAAAAGACAATGATGGCAAAAAAAAGATAACTTTACTATTCTGGCTGCTGGTAAGTAATTTAAAAAAATGAAAAAGATAAGACAACAGCAGCAGACAACTGTTTTAATTCTTACATCAGACTTTAACATTTGATTTGTTCTTTACAAATATCTAAAGCAAATAAAATTAAAATAAGGGAAAGAAACTTAACCTCAAATCACATTTTAAAAGCAAAATTTTAGCTACAACATTGCATTTCCCTACATAATTATTATGATGATGACAATGATCCATCCATCCATCCATCCACTTCGGCTTATCCTGTTCAGGGTCGCGGGGGTGGCTGGAGCCTATCCCAGTTGCCATAGGGCGATGACAATGATGACAACACTTATTTCCTTGCCACAAGTTCCAGGAGGGCGGAGGTGATTTTGTCCAGGTTGTTAGAGTACCGGGGGCCTCTGGGCAGCCTGGATTCTTGGTCAATGTGGAGGGGAGGCGCAGAAGAGGGAGAGTCAAAAAACTCCTCAGCAGGAGGTTGGTAGTCACGAGAGTGCATGGGCTCTTGAAACCTCTCAGGATAATATGGTGGCTCATCCAAGTGGCTTGTATGTGGAGCCCCAGATTCCTCTGAAATCAAGAGGGAAAAGAACTTTAATGAAAGAAAGTGGAAACAAGCAGACTAAATCCAACATGAGGATTGAATTGAAGGATTGAATATTATTGTTCATCATCTTATTTTATGATGTGATCATATTAATTTCACATAAAATCAAAAGGTAAACATGCACACGTTTACCTTTTGATTTGCCTCATTACACAAAGTTAAAATAAAACTATGCAAAAGCATGAGACAAAAAAATCAAATCACATTAACATTATTTACATGTCATACATTCAGTCAAATCTCAAAGCCTTCCAGTTCAAAAGGTTACTTTACTAATTCATACAAAAACACGCACAGCACAATTCCCAATAAAAGCGTTCCACTAAAATATTTTGTGCTGTCACTACAGAGTGATTACACCCCTCTCCTATTTGTCAGACTTACTGGAACATGCCTGTTATTAATGTGATGAACTACACCTGTGGTTATTCTGCTGCAGACACGTTTATGTAAAAACGACTTGAAAGCACGGACCTTGGGAACATCACAGTCTGTGGTTGGTTTTCCTGCAACTGTGCAGATAAATTTGTTTTTAACTGATGAAATCTAGAAAGGATTTTGAAATGCCAAAGCAGCCAAATGATGATTTTAAGCCACACAAGAGGATCTTTCAGCAGGACAATGATTCAAAGCTTACCAGCTGCCTGCTGAAAGAATATTTTCGAACAGAGGGGCACTCCCAGAGCGCTGACCTAAATCCTACAGATCACCCGAGGGATGCCATGGAGAAAATTACGTCAGCTGGTTGAAGCGCCGCTGCTGATGAACCAAAAGCCTTGCTGACTGGAACATTAGGGAAACTTTTCAGGTATTACAGAAACTGATCTACCCCACCTTTCAGCCTAAGCTGGATAAGCAGCTCAGAAAATGGATGAATGGGTCTTTAAACAAGCCGCTATTGGGTGTCTATCTTTATTTACCTGCACACTCAGTGTGTTTGTGTTATTTTGAGTATGTGTCTAAGTTTTATATCAGACCCATGAAAAACCCTTATGAGTTTAAACAAACTGCACTGTGATAAATTATACCTTCATAGCGGCCTCTTTTTGGGTATCTGGGCTCCTCGTGTACAGGATGGCGATATTCGTGGTGTCGCTCCTCTGGTAGATGCTCACGTTGCCTCCAGTCTCTGAAATCAAGGTCTTCTGATTGTCTGTGGTGTGAATCTTCTCTCATGGTTCTCTCGTACTGCGGCTGTCGAGGGCCCAGCTCCATGTTGCTGTAGTTTCTGGGGTTCCCATCTCGACAGTGGCTGTTTTGCTGCAATGACAAAAGCACAAGCTTTGTTACTATGTTTCTACTGCTTAGCGCTGAAGCAAAGTCTTTGTGATATTCCACTAATACTACACTAAAAAGTGCACAGGACGACACATACCACAGCTTTCTCCAGCTTTTTTGTTTTGAATTCTTTCAGAAGGTTGCAAAGTTTGCTCTTCAAGAAGTCAGCCTCTTCTGCATTCTCAATTTCAATGTTACTCTAAGAAAACGTGAAAGGAGAAAAAAAAAAAAAAAGACATTGAGACACTGAGTGAATGGCTGCATAACAAAAACATGATGCACAATGATGTAAATGTTGCCAAAACTGATTCATGATCTTACCAGCATATCAAAGACACCCTCTGACTCAGAGGAGCCTCCTCTTTGGTTGATTCCAGTATGAGGTGGACCCTAAAAAAAGCAACAGATCTTGCATCAATAAAGACGGTTTATTGGTTTTACTGGATATTACTTAACTATAGATTAGTTATGATTCTAAAATACAACCACAACAGCCTAATATCAAAATAAACTACCTGTGGTTCTCTGTAGAGGTCTGAATAATGTCCCCCACTGATTTCAGATCTCATTGATGCACTACCTGGCCTTGGGTCACCTCCAAACTTCGGATTTGAAGGTTCATATTCATCCCCGTACCTTAAAGGAACGATCAAAAATGTCAAAACACACAATGCATTCGCATTTCTGAATTTATTAGCTAGCCATGTTCCCAAAGAGCAATTCTTATACTCACATCTCCTTTGTCCTTTCCAGTTCCTCTGGAGTGGCATCAGAGAAGCGGCTCTTTCTTTTTCTTTTACCGTGCCCTTCATCTTCAGCACTTCCTTTCAAGAATCGCATGAATGGCTCTGGGATGTCAGAAATGGCCCTGGTAACATCCACTTGTCTCTGTGAGGCTGGGGCTCCTGCTCTCCTGTCAACAGCCTCATCTTGATGTGGTTCTCTCAATTCATGCCGATAATCTCTGATTATATTAAACAAATGGCCACGTGATCGGTCACCTTCTATAGATGCAGTTAAGTTCCTCCTCATAACCTCTGGTTCACTCGATCCCTGCCTATCTGCTCTGTTCATACTGTCACGTCTATCAGACTCCCTCTCCAGGGACCATCGTCGTTTATCGCCCTCAGGGTACATGACCTGGGAGAGCGAATACTCAACAGAACGAACATTCCCACCCCTAACGTCCTCAGACTGGAAATCCTGAAAAGGCTCTCTTTCTGGATAGGCTCCTCTATAAGGAGGCACCTTCTCAGGGTAATACTCAGGCTGAGCAAGACCACGAGGCAACTCCTCCCTGTAATCATACCTGGGAGCATCACCTCGCTCAAGTGCCACACTTCTTTGTGGATCTTCAGCATACTGACTTCGATAATCAGAGTCCATATAACCTTCTCTGTAAGCAGGGCCCTCCCTGAAATCCGGCCTTCGCAGTTCCTCTCTGATGCGCTCATTGCTAAGCTTATCCTCCCACTGGCTGCGCCTGTCTATGTTCACGTTAGGTTCAGCTGGAGGAAACGCAGGAGCATTTGGGTAACTTAAGGCATGCTTCCTTCGGTGATAGTCCTTGAGTTCGGGTAGCAGTGGTGGCAAATCTTGTGGGTTCTTCTGCTCCTTGTTTTGCTTCTGCCTTTGGGGAGCTATGGAATAAGAATAATTCTATAGTTTATGATGATAAGGATCATTTCATAATTAGAGAAAAATAAAAACAAGTTCGATGTCAATGTGATGACTTTGATGTAACAGAAAAGTATAAACACTTATCACAATTTTGAAGGCAAGGCTCACATTGTTTATTATAAAATTCCCTCTTTTTGTTACTACCTTTCACTCTAGCTCAAAAAAATAATTTCAGAGAACGAAACACTTTGGCAACATGATCCTTGAATTTTGTTTTGTTTTGTAAAAGTCTGTAACCTTTCTAATGTCTTCTAAAATTCATTTTAAATCATGTTCAATATGAATTGGTACACATAAAAAAATAAAATAAAATCAGTGGGTTTAGACAAAGAGCTAATTTGCATAAAAAGTTGAAGGCACCTCTAGAGCTGATCGATCTGCCATCATTTCCCTTTTTGGCCATTGACTGAAATAAAAGAAGAAGAAACATTTACTGAATGTTACAAAATTGATATAATTTTAGAAGAACATATTATATGATAAGATTCAATGTGTAATCTGGGTAATCTCATACCTTCGGAGCTCCTCTCCCATCCTGTCTCTCAATTATTTCTGCTTTGGCGCGCATGATCTTCCCTCCAAGCGTTTTTACAGAGTGTCTATCCCAGGTCATCAAGTCGGGCCGTTTCATTTCCTGCGTAAACACAACGCGGACATGTTCTCGATTTTTTTATCATCTTATTAAAAAGCAAAATGGAGAAAGTCAAGTCTTGTAGAGATGCTCCCAATGCTTTACCACGTATCTCTGCCTGTGTTTGCGTCCAATCACATGACAGACCATTTCCGCAAGGATGGCCGACTGATTACAGAGCTTACAAAAGTATTTGGGGCCTGTTTGTGGGTCACCTGAAGGCCCTTCTTCCAAAAAGCTCAAACCTGGAGAGTAAAACCAAAAACAAAAAAGTTTAAGGGGCTCAAACAATATGGTATTCAATAACTAATGCTGAAAATTTGTGCAGAGTTATTCACCAATGATAGGCTCATCCAGATTCAGATAACCCAGGTACTGTACAATGTCCTTAAACTCAGGTACACTGTTTCCTCCGACAGCCTGCCCTGGAAAACCAAATGCTGGAAGTTAACAAAAAGAAAAACTACAGTATTTCTTTTCCAAAGATCCTCAAGTACATGGCCGAATATAATCACAGAACAATGCCAAGACCAGAGCAACCATCAGTGCTCACTTTACACTCACAACCATCTTGCTCAAGCCATAGTGATACTCATACTCTATATTAAGGATTAACAGGTATAAGGGAAGATTTATAAGCCTAGGCTGGTGTACTGTAGCTGCAGCTAAAAGGGTTTATATCTTCACTTTAGATCCTGAAATTAGTTTTCTGATGAGTGATCATACATTCTTATGTATGACCTCCAGTAGGTCATCTTCAAACAATCTATTTTAGTGTTGCCTTTTGAGTGTAATCAGATAGGAAATAACATAATGTTTCCATGTTTTCTGGCACAAACACTTCCTTGATGAGGCATAATGGGCTTTATGGCAAAAGCAAAACAAACAAACAAAAAAAAAATCTAAATTCTGATTGTACCAATTTTACCAACAATGAAAAAACAATAACAATATCCTCATATTGTTGTATTCAAAAATATGCCAATAATGTTGTAAATGTTTTATTTGTGCAAAGAGCATAAATAACACAAAGTTAATGATGTGCATACTTGTACAACATGTCCCTTTACAAAAAAGCCAGTTATCCACAAAACCCTGGGACGACCTACAGTGATGTTTGCTTTTGCCTTTCGTCATGTGGGTCTGGAGCCAGCAAAATCAGCTGAGTATTAGTGCACCCACAGATATTCCAGCACTGAAATAACAATGCCAACATATATGTATAGTTGCCAGTGCTGTCTAATTTTGTGCACATGGCATCTGTTTGCATGACATTTTATGAAGTGGTGAATGGATTTTAAACAAGCTGCAGTTGTTGCTTGAAGACTGGAAAAGATTCATATACTGCAGGAAAGGCAGGTGTGACTGTGCCCTCTTAAGATTGTACCAGATAACTCAGAGAAGAGGAGAAATGTTGCTAAATTTTGGTAACCACAGAAAGCATTGTGTGTGGTTTAAGGGATAAAACAGACAAATTAAGAGCATTTTAGTATTTTTTTTGTGATCTTGAGACAACAGTGGTACACACTCATTGCAAATGGCGATCATGTAACACCACAATTAAGCCACCAAACCGCTGTTAATGCAGCCACATTTGGCCGAAAATGCATAAGATGCAGAAAGGAAAAACTTTAAATAAGCAGAGAAATCCAACAAATGTAAATGCTTCCACAAGTGCACTTCATGGTAAAATTAAAGAGCATCCAGTCATGGTCTGTGGCATGTACACAAAAGTAGGCCCAGTTGATTCGCTTTTTGAATCAAGATGGCAAGTTGGCAAAACATCAAAGTGACTTTGAAAGAGGGTTCATTCCTGGGGCACAGATGACAGGAGCTTTAACTGCTTAAGGCACCTACACGCTGTGAGATTTCAGCACTCTTACAAGTTCAGTGCGAGCCATGCTGTGCGATGTGGATCTAATAACGTTTGATGCATGTAGACTGTACGATAATACCTACTGAATCACAGGCAACAACGTACAGCTGCAAATTCTTCATCACTTGTTTCCATGTTACATCCACCTTGTCACGGTCCTGTTAACAGCTGCAGACACATCACAGAAAGCTTTTGCTACCACAACTTTTTCTTCTTTGTTGGAAGCATGTGGTATGGAATGTCATATGTCCATTTATTCTGTGTTTTTCCACAAATGCGTGTGTCCCAGTTATCAGCGCATCATCTTGCATTCCCATTGGCTGGTTAGTAGACATAGGTCGTAGATGCAGCGACATTGTGAGTTGTCCTAAACTTCTGACCCTGTCAGAAATTTTACCCAGCCTTTTTTTTTTTGTTAGAAAGGCCGCTAGGATCACCGCTTTGGATACACGATCAAAGATGTAAACACTTCCAAGATGACATGGCTCCCATCCATACCTGAGCCCTACTAACAGGGGATTTTTGGGGCAGACACTGATACTAATTTTAGGGAGTTAAAACTGTAATATAGATATATGTGACTAAGTCCTTATATGCACACATACAGCAACTTACCACAAAGACTGTCAGCTCAGCTGCGATGTGTACTCTCCTGTATGTGCTCCAGAAGGTGCTTAGAGTATTGTAAACAATGATTTTCTAAGTTATATTGTCCTATATCTTTTCTGATCTATTATTTAATAGATCGGAAAAGATATAAGCCAATAAATGTATTATGTATCTGTGAAAGGCCAATATATATATATAAGCCAACCAGTCAATCAGGTCTAATCTATATGGATCATTAGAAAATGCCAATAATAAGCTATGGCCTCTGTAGTCAACTCAACCCAATAGAACACCTATGGGAGAATTTGGGCCAACGTGTTACGTAGGTGTAATAGTGGCTCCAGTGCAGTGGCTCACATAACAAGTGAAAGATCCCCGGTTCAGTCTCTGGAGGAAACACACATCCCTGTCGGCTTGCGTCAGGAAGGACCTCCAGTGTGTTAAAAAAAAAAAAATCTGCCAAATCAAATATGCAGAGCTACCCACTGTGGCGAGCCCTTGTCAATAAGCAGCAGCAGCCGAAAGTAGCTTTTTGTTTGAATTTTCGGCATCACAACTACAGAAGGGCTCACTTGGGTCCAAGTGATCGAAATTTGAACATGGGATGGGGAGAGGGAGGTTCTGCGCAGACATTCATGTGCCTCCAAGTTTTTTGTGGCCCTGTGGACTCATCTACAGAAACACAGTGTGCAAACTACCCATAAGCTTCAGGTAGATGTGAAGAAGGTATAACAGGACCACTTCTCCATGTAGTCTGCAGTTGTCCAAGTATAGTCCTCGCCTTTTGGCTTTTTCATGGTTTTGAGTTGGTAGCCCACAGAGACTACGGACAGCTATGCAGACCATCGTCTACAGGGTGCAGCTGTTTACTGGCACCAGGGGGGCAGTGTCACAAATGATCGGCGCCATCTTTGATGGTATTCTGCACTTCTCCCATTTGTGGTAAACTCTGGCGTCCATCCCTTTTCTGTTCCAGACCAATTTTCAACCAGTCAGCATTGGATCTGCACACAGTATCCTCCACGTCGCGCTACATGCTGTTGTGGTTTTGGAGGACTGCACGTAAGCATGTTTGCATAGATGGCACACCTCTTTGTGCAGGCTCTGCGTAGGCAAATACCTACGCAAACGAACACAAACACAGTACCGTAATTCCCGTACTATACTGTGCTTTTCACCATCATCAAAAGGAGGAGGGAATATCTTTTGGAAGAAAGGTGTTCAATCCCTCCAGTTGAAATCCAGACACTTGTTGAATGAAAAGGCACTTCTGGACAAAACAGTTCTGAGACTGACTGTGGGTACCCACTGAGGCAACAGCCCAGGAAATTACATACCTTCCAAGCCTTTTCTCCTGTTTGCACTCACACCATTATTGGGAACGCTGACGTCATGCTGTAGCTGAACTGAAACTTCCCCTCCTGTCGTCGTCTTATATTGTCTTTTCTTTGTGGTTCAGATTCTTCATTTTCTGTCTGCATTTCTTCGCTGTGTGACGGATGCAAAGTAGCAAATTGAGGGGGAATCGTTTCAATGCAGTGTTTATCCTTTTGGTGCTGCATTCATCTGGTCGACCAATCAGTGTACGCATACGTGTGGTCCGATCACAGTACACCTTAGTCACTCAAAGGTTCCCCTTCCCTGCTGGGAAAGTACCAACCCTTAAAACCCTGCAAAAAACTGTGATGATCCCCAGTTCCTGCAGTGTGGATACACAAAAATAGGGATACTACCTCCAATAGTCATTAAAATAAAGAAAAGGTTCTTGTGCTCCAAAAACACCTAACACCAAGGTGCACTAAAGTTGTTCTGGCCTTCATAAAACATAACCTGTCACATGTCTGAATATTAACATCTTTTGAACATTCTAAAGTCCATATTTGTTGGAGCAGAAAGTTGAGTAGACTTGAATCCAGTTCCTCAAATAGACTTCCAATATATTTTCAAAAATTAATGTGAAATCACCGCAATATGCTATGGAACAAATACAAATCTCCTCAATGAACTACACATGTCTAACACTGCATACCTAAAAATAAGAAAACAAAATGGCTGAACACACAAAAAGAAAAAAAAAAGCCACAAGAGCACCAGTGAAATCAGACACTGATGTTGGAAAACAAGTCCTAGCTCGTAGCCGATGCCATCCCAGTTTGTTCAACTGACATTGGGTTCAGGGCTTTGTGTGGTGGGTCCAAATATAACCTAAACTGCATCAAAGGGGCCTTTACACTAAACAAAGTACATTAAAATCTGGACAAACGATTTCTCCTTACGCACTGGCTTCTGCGTACTTCTAAACTAAACTGCTACCCATTAAAACCAGAATGACCACTGTTAGTTCACATGTAACTTAAATTACCCGTCAGAACGGACACTAAATAAACACATGGCCGAGAGAAAAAATAAATAAATAAAAGACAAGACGGAAGATGATGTCTACTTACCAGCAGCTACTAAGCCCTCCTCTTTCTGCCAGGAACGAAAGGAGAACAATAAAAATTAAGTCAGTCAGTGCTGGGTAAACAACACTGGATGTAGTTCACCTCTGCTACAAACAGAAAAGGGATTATATTATGGAATCAAACGCATGTTATCATTTAGCGTTAACCAAAACCACAGCTCAAATGAGGTGCAGTAAAGGTACATATCCCCACCTGTCTTTAGTGTGCAGTAGAGCATAAGGAGATAAAGCAGATATGTACAATGGAGTTTGAACTCCAGTCACTTTTAAGATAACTGCTTAGATTGAGCCCCCATCCTGGGAGGTTAAATTAACTAAGACCAAGCTTGATGTAATTGCAGACATCTGCATGCAGAGAAGCAGGATGCAGCTTTCTTCAGGATGACTAAAGGTTCTACTGAAACACCTCGAGGGCTGCTTCTAGGAACTAATGTCGAACCAGTTCCTGCAGCCAAGGGGTCGGCTCTTAGCTGAGATGCACAGCACACTGCTGGGGCTAATCCAGGATCCAAATAAAACTTTGCCATTAAAAAAAAAAGAAGCTTTTTCCAAAGGAGAAGAAGAAAAATCAGAGCTTCAGTATGAATGTGAAACTGAAGCTGTGTCTGGAGAAGCCTTCTTGCATTTGTCGTCTTTTTTTTTTTTCCGGTGGTGCTAGCATTGCTGGTAAAGTGAAGACCTATACCAACGTATATATTGGTCTAGTTCATGGAAATAAAACCAGTTTTTAGAAGTTCTGCGAGCTGAAGAGTCTCCAAACCAGCACGAGCAACATCCAAGAACTAGCAGCTGGTTTGCAATAGCAGTTAGATGATGGCCAAAAGTGCTCATGTGCTTAACTACACAGATTTTGTATTTGGCAGTGAGGTCTGCCAAAACATAGCTACCCAAAATACTAGAACAGTGGCTGACTTACTCCAGTGTAAATCAAAGAAGAGAAGTTAAAGCGCTGATGAAAAGTTGCCATGGCTACACGGTCCACCATTTTTTATTTAGTTTGTCTGCCAGGGTCGACTGTACAGCAAAGCACTGAGTACAGAGTCACTTGTTAAATCAGCACGTGTTTCTCAGAAGGCACGCTTCCACAACTTCATGAGCTCACATGACTTTACCTGGGAGAACAGCACCCAACCCAGCTCAAAGCCACAGCAGACAATATCCAGAATTTTTGTGTGGCACTAACAGGAAGGAGTTCAAAGACACATGAAACAGACATCATGCGCGACAGCGGTTCAAGACCATTTCCCATATGAAACTCATCTCTGCTGTGTCAGCGCTGGGGGAATCGAGCTGTACCCATTATCGTTCAGCTTTATGGTCAGAAAAGGAAAAAAAAAAGTTTGTTTGCCTTCCTTTAAAGCAAACACAATCATCTGCTATTGGCGCCAAGTCCAGGATGCAGCGATGTGATGGTGCCCCTACAAAATAACAATAATAAGATGGTGGTAGGGGCCTGTTTCTGGTAGAACATTTGCATGAGAAATGCGTGGCTTTTCTTTGTAGATTTCTCTACAATCATTCACCCAAAGAACCAAGCAAGCCTGCCTTATTCAAGACTTTATCAGAATTTGCCATTTTCAGGACGTCAGTCGCTCGCTCCAAGAGTAGCTGAAGTCGTTTTCCCTGAGTGCAGGAGAAGAATGCTGTGTGAAATACACAGCCAAAGGCAGGCTTACATACTCAGTCACAGATCATCGAACTAACTGTTACCCTCTCATTTGGCATAAACTTACTGCAATGGGCACTCTTCAGCGACACTGTACTCCTCTGAAGTGACAAAGTCATCGTCTTCACACCAAACACAAAGGTGGAAAGCATCCATTTTCCCCGGTTGATTTTGTAGCTCGAAAAGTCACTGAACACTTGACGGTGATGGCAGGTATGGCTGAAGACAGGTAAACCATGTCACCTTTTGTTGTCACTACTCTCGTACTTACTGTACCACCATCAGGGTTCCAAATTAACTTTTTTGATCACCAGCCAATGTGGCTGGTAACTCTCTAAAGTTACCGGCCAATCAGAATT
>JAVDPK010000987.1:1133393-1150280 GCA_034780415.1 Cichlasoma orientale | reverse complement strand
CTCAGCTCCTCCTTATTTCCTGATCTAAAGGCTCTCTTCTTCTCCTTCAGGAGAGCCTTTATTTCAGAGTTGATCCAGGGTTTGTTGTTTGAAAAACACCCTCCTGATGGGCACAGTGTTATCCACGCAGAAGTTAATGTAATCTGTGATGCAGTCCGTGATGTTGTCAATGTATGAATTCATGTGGGGATAAATTCTAGCTAAGTGGGAATTGTCCAAAAAATGTTTTTGTAGCAGAAGTTTTAATTGGAAGTGGATCTGTTATTCACTATGCCTGTCAGAATTGTCATAAACCATGGGCTACTCCAGTGCCATGCGTGTTTTCTTTGGCACACATATGAGGACGAAGTTGGCAGAACGTCCAGAGGTTACTGGTCTGTGGCCAGGTTTCAGGGGACGACACTTTATGCAAATTGAGAGGGGTCAAAGGTAAGTGGGTGGAGTGAGCTTCTTCAGGTTATATAAAGAGGAGCTTGCTCTTTGTCTCTCTCTCTCTTCCTGTCTCTGTATCTGTCCTTGTCCCTTTGTCTCTCTCTTTCCTTCTTCTTCTTCTCTACGTGTGAAACGTCTTATTTCTGTTGCTGTCTGTGTCCTGGTCTTTGTGTGTAATTCTTTGTTTAACCTATATGTGCCATGGCATATGCTCTGAGGTTTTTGTCTGTGTTTTGTGTAACCAGTATGTCTAATAAACAGCCTGCATTGGATCCTGCTCACCCCAGTGATTTATTTATTTATTTATTTTTGGAAACTTTGGTTTTAGTTGAGTTTTATACAGGACTGAATCCACTTCATTTCAGCCAAAAAGAAACTCTGGGAACCCATAAAATCACAACCCAACAGATGTTTCCAGCACCTTGTTGTATCTGTGGCACAAAAAAACCCTCTGACCTCACTTTTACATTTCCTTTCTTTCAGGTTTTCCCCAAAATGCATTTCATCTTTAAAGAGAATGAGCTGCCTGATTAGTTAGATAAATAAAGCAGTTAAAAAAATAAAGCAGGAGGGAGCCTCACGCAGACTTAGCACTATCTCATGCAAAGCATGACCTTGTGCCTTCCACAAGCAACGGCAGAGACAAAGCAAAGAGGTGTCGGCAAACAGGAAGGAAGCAGTTTAGACCAGTTAGTACGAGATACTGGGGGCTGGTAAGAAATGCGATACAAATGTGTTCCTACGAGATGCCATCTGGCGCGTATCTTTGTGATATATTTGTTAGACTTTCGGTCCACGCTAGCAAACAATAAATAAATAACTCTATAACTACAATACTGCATACTCATTTCCCACGTTGTCTATGGGAAACTGTTCATTTCCACAGCAGCACGCACAAACAATTTTCTAATATTTTGAAGCTGTCAGTCACCTTGCATGTAATGCTTGTATTTGGACTCTCTCACCAAACCCATCAAACAGGAGACCTGTCCTCGTTTGATGTGTATCCCACTCATTTTGCAGAAATAGTCTGAAAGACAGTTTCAAGAACGATGCAAACTGAAGCTCCACCGAAGGGTCGAGCCATAAACACACAGACACACTCAAATACAACCAAAGACTCACACAGTGAGCCCTCTGGGGCTCTCGCTTTTATGGTGAGTGATCCACCAAGCCCACCCTTTCTGGGCTTGGTAGACTCATGATCTTGGCCCTTGCAGGAATTCAGCTCAGAAGAAAAAACAGCCCAGTGTTTACCACCATTGGTGGGTCACTTTGACCTTAAAGCCTCCACCATCTCACTCCCTTTCCCCAAGGGTTCAAAGCCAAGAATGTGGGCGTGAAGGAAAACTGTGATGATGTCCCACACATCATATCCAAACACAATACACACAATATTCACTTTGGTAACTAAATATATTGATGACTCGTGAATGTACGTTGTGAGATAAAATGCAGCACTCACTGAAGTATCAGGCAAGATGCTGAACCCTAAGTTGCCCCGATGTGTGCGTGTGTGTGTGTGTGTGTGTGTGTGTGTGTGTGTGATTGAGTGAATGGGACTTAAAAGTGCTGAAAGCTTCAGGAAATCTCACACATACCCACACATGTGGGGGAGGACAGTCACAAGCTGAAAAAAAAAACCCCAGTGTGCCTCAGATATGCTCTCCTCCCTCCTTCCCTCCTTCCCTCTGCTACATTTGTGCATCAGTGGGAAAGAAATCTCATTTTCATTATGAAAAAATGTGTTCACACACAAAAAAAGTGAATAGAACTGAATTTTTTATTAAGCCCAGTTGTCGCAGTCCTTTCCATGTGCTTAACCTTTACACAAGAACACAGTCTGACAGTCAGTTCAATTCCATATTCAAAATCATTATCTACAGCAGCAGCTATGGTCTTACTGCAGCAGAGAGAAAATGCTGTTTCAGAAGAGTCTCTGATGGGCAATTTTGCCAGCAATTTCCAAGCATTCGCATGCCAAAATGCTTTGATGCTCTCTACTCTGCAGACATGGATTCAAAATAACACCAGCAGTCTATTTTCCCCAAATCCTCTCAGCCTGCATTGTAAAAGTACACACAGAGCTGCCTTAATTGGCAGATTGCACAAAGTCATCAAGGTACTGGAAACATTTCTCAACGATTTTGGTCCATATTGACATGATAGCATCACACAGTCAGACCATTCTCCTCTGACCTCTGACATCAATAAGGCATTTTCACCCAGAGAACTGACACTCACTGGATATTTGCTCCTTTTCAGAACATTCCCTGTAAACTCATTGAAGATGAAGAGAGATGGGGTATTGAGCAGTTGTGATACGAGTCTGGACCTAAGGCAATAATCTCTGATTAGTTTTTAAGTGTAACTGTATTTTAAGCATATCCAGTTATTTTCCATCAGTGCACAGTGGAGGTTATTTGATTTGTGTCACTGTCAAGGGAGAAATATAATTTAATGTCCGCACGAGTGTTTAGATATATGGTGACTCATGATCACTGGCAAGTGTCAGATTAGAAAGCGCGACTGTGGGAAATGAAAACTGTTAAATGGGTTCATGTACAGATGCCTGAAGCACTCACATGACATGAGAGTCCCTGTCAACAATTAACAGTTGTAATCTTCTATCTGGGTCCTCACCTACTACCTGGTGTAACCTCTTTTTTCCCCCCCATTTTTTTTCCCACAGTGGCTTTCATATACAGTGGGAGAGACAGGGCACGCGGGCAAACAGGGCCGCACCGCGGTGTAATCTCTTGTCAGCTCATTATTTCTGAGCTGAATCAACCTCAAGATGTTGCTCTTCTATGTAGGATTGACTGATTGTGAATGCAGACAGTAAAAACTATCATGACTACAGTACAAGGTCATGTCGGATCAAATCTAAATTAAAAATAATGTTGAGATATGAAAGCAGCTTTCCTTCAGTGTAGTTCTCAGACTTTTCCCTGCTATGGCCCACATAGAAAACCAAAACATGTTAATATCCAGGCGCTTACGATTTGTATTAATCATTAAAAAAAAGACCCAAATTAATTTTTCACAAAATAAAGGTCAGCATAGCAACATAAAAGAGACATTCTTGACTCTTCATTCTTCAATTCAATTTAGCTTTTTCTCCTCGTCCTCTACACAGTGTCTCCATGCACCACAGTTTGAGAACCACTTGTCTAAACACAATGTTCATTTCATCTTTAATGTCAAAATGTTTTCATTCTAAAAAAAAAAAAAAAAAAAAAAAACTGTGTGTGAAGGCTGCTCTCTGAGGGCCTTCTTATAGACATGCAGTTACCCAAAATCTGAAACCGTGTCTCTTAAAATACACCAAAAGTGAATCCTGGTTACATTTAAAAGTTCTTCACATTCACCCCATAAAATGTTCTCAAGGATCTTCCTCCAATTAATATTCTAGTTTTTTAAAGAAAAGGTTTTATAATCAATAAACTGATGAGTAAAAGGGTGGGAAGAAAGAAGTATATGATTACGGGGTAACGAACTAGTGAACAAATACACAAACTGTAACACAAGACAAAGTTTAGATTTTTTTAATCAAAAAAATAAATCAAAGATGAACACAATGTTTCATTACAAAACAGAAACGCATAAAAAAATGCTATTAAATTATCAGATAAAAACTGAAGCTGCAATTAAACGCCACTTCCCAACATTTTGACACGCTCCCTTCATATTGAATACAAACAGCTTTTAACAACTTGTTGCAACTTCCACAGAAAATCCATCCACCATTTAAAACAAACTTGGGAGGTAAATTCTGTTTTTTTTTTAAGGCTACTTCTGAGGGTTTGAACAGACTGAATCCAGCTTCTTAACTGTAAGCAGAACATGTATTGTACATCAACGCAAGTGAGAAACACACAAACATGGAGAATAAGGTAGTGAAAGGTTTCCCCCTAATGCTAATGACAGCTCCCCCCCCCCCCAACCCTGAAGTGTAAGATAATGAGTAAACAGCAAAAAATAGGAACCAAGAAAAAAATACAAGTGGGCTACATTTATGTTGAACTGTCAATGTCAAGAATAAAACGGATTTAATATCTGCCATGAACATTTATTACAATTCAAAAAGTATGACAGAAATAAAATGACAAAAAACAAAAGCCCACACAGCAATCACTGCTGCCTTATCTCCTCATCACTGGTGGGTAGTACTGCATCATGTTCACACTCACCCATCCTGGAGGCATTGCGGCTTGCCCAAAAAACTGCCAACTTGAATGGCTGACAGTCACCTGGCTGGCTGGGTAGACTGTCTCTGCGCTGTACGCTTGACTTGGGTTTAAAGTCCCAGTATAAACATGAGGATTGTCTGCTGCTGTGTAACTTAAAGTTGCCTGAGATGGTACATAACCTGGATGTCCACTTGCAATGTAAGGCATTTGGCTGTAGAGCTCGTACCCTCCTGAAGGCACCAGAAACTCAGTGGGGTTGGCTGTGGGAACTGTGGGGAAACTGACCTGATGGTCTCTGTTCACCTCAGTGTGATGCTGCTCTTGATAACTTTCCATAAATGTTTGCTTCGGCCTGTTGGTTACAATGGTACTGATGGGCAGCTGGCCAACTCCAGTGCTGTCAGTCTCCAAGTCAGCATGTGGCTGTAGTATCTGTCCTGTGTTGTGGCTGGTGTCTGCGGAGAAGCTAGGACTGAACTGCCACATATTTTCAAAGAGATTTTGATTAGGAACGCTGTGTGAGTGTTGTGGGTTTCGGGGTTCAGCAGCGGTGGCAGTAGGACTTACAGCAGAGGCAGCTTTGACTTCAGCAGCTTTGGCTTCAGTTGGATTTCCTGTCAAATGGTCATGGGACCACAAAATGCTGGCCGAGCTTCCACTCGGGCTGACAGGTTGGCTCTCACAGCCTGTGTCAGCGTGATTTCCTGGCCAAGGCACGCTTTCAAATGAGTTACTGAAAGATGGGGTTTTCGTCACTGTAGCTTTAATCGGCTGACACTTTGCATCCAATCCTGTTTTATTTACAGGCAATTCAGAATTAGCCGTCGCACAATGTGAATCCCAACTTGTTTCCACACTTTTAGATGAACTGGCAGCACAGGAGCCAAAAGTCTCTAAACTACCTGCAACTTGAGATTTGGAACCTCTCAACCTAGTAATTAGGTGTGCAAAGAGTCCCCAGTCCAAAGATTTGTCTTGTTCACCAGAAATGGATCCTGGGTCTTCGTCATCATGTGATAGGGGGATCGAGGCTGCAGCAGAGTTTACAGAAGCTGACCGAGAGACTGACCCAAAGCTGGGATCACTTACAGGCTGCTGTTGGTTGCTTGTACTTTTGGCTGGCAAAGGATCTTCAAGCGGGTTACTGGTGCAGGATCTGAGCAGTGTGTTAACAGATATATCAGCCGGCCTTTTACTGGATGGAAGAGGTTCATCTTTGGGAGGCACTGACAGCATTTGGCTGACATTAGGATAACCAGTGGAAGAACATGGGGATTCTGAATGCTCCTCTTCCTGTTTCACATGCAAGCTGAGGACAGGCCACTGATGCTCAGAGACTGGTGGTGGGAATTGCGGTTGTATGGGAGGTTTACTGTAGGTCTCTTGAGGGATGAAATGATGGACCACCGGCGAGACAACAAAATGATCCTTTGCACTGGAACAGCTCACATTGAGAGGACTCATAAGTCTTCCTTCTTTGAACCCATCCAAGCCGCTAACTGTTGCAGTCTTCTCTAACTGAGGCTCCTGTGTCTGTCTAGCTTCTGAAAGAAAACAAGCAAAGAAACACAAGTTATTATAGCCTGCAAAAAGAAAAGAAAACCACTTTTAAGTCTTTGAGAAATTGCAATTGCCATTTTTGAATTGCAGTCTTTCATATAAATAAACTGCCTGATTTGTCATAATAATTATCGTTATAAAGATTTCACACCAAGTGTGTTTTTCATGTTTCATGTCAACGAAATCATCTGATATTAAAGTGAGAAAAGCTGTGGGGGGAGGGGGGATTTGATTTCGCCACACGCACTTTCACAAACATACGTTTAAACCGTCTCTCCGTTCACAGTGTAGGTGATGTTGGTAAACCAATAAGATTACAGCGTTCACCGTCATTAAAATATCCACCAGTGACCTATGACCCAGAATACAAAACATGCAGTGGATCAGGTAGCTTCTTCTCACTTTTATTTTGAGCCTCCTCTCTCCTCCCTCCTCCTGCCTATCACCCAGAGATTGAGGAGCAAGGAGTGAGGAGGCTTGACGGCGGCGTAATGGGTGAAAATTCACAGGTGCATCCTTTTTGAAAGCCTGTTCACCTGTGATGTTAAACAAAGAGACATGGGTGTGACACATCACCATGACAGGATGAGAAATTAGATGGGGGTTTTTTGACTGGCATATCGTACGATCATCCTGTGGCACTCATGCAGGCATGTCTCTCTGCTCGTAATACATAAAAAAAATAAATAAATTGCAAAGTTAGCTCATCTGGCTCACAATCCCATTTCACGAGTTATTGTAATTTGTGAAGCACAGAAACAATGTCATAGGTTTTGTTGTTGTTAGAAAGATGGTTGCTGTGGTAGGTATAATAATCATGCTTATATGAATTGCTGCATAAGTTGTTTTCATGGACAGAGAAGTGTCTACGTGAGGAAGAAAACCTTGTATTTGTATAGAATGTACTTTCTTAATCTAAAAATAAACAGATGTGAAAACAACTTCTGGCTGCAGTCTTGATGTCACCCTCTGACTCTTGTCTGAGTTCCCCCCCATTTGTTTATCTTATTGTCGATAGATGGTAGGGAAGTGAAAACCTATTCTAATGTCAGCTAATCAAAAGGTCATAGAGCAGAAGTACTTGTACAGAACCAGTCAAACGTTTGGAGACACTCGCCCATTCGTATAAATGGGTGAGTGCATACAAACTTTTGTTTGTATGCACTTCTGTTATTTAGCTACAGAGAAGAGCATATGCCTCGTTTTCCAGGAAGAAACAGAGACCGGCTGTCTAGCAACATGCAGTCTAGCAACTGTGTCAAGGTGTCAGTGTGGATTGGATTTTCACTCAATGACATGCAAATCAATTTATAACTTTAATGTAATGTGCTTTTTTCTTGATTTCTGATTGAGGTTCTGCCTCCCCCTATTAAAATGAAATTCAGCAGGGGATCAAATAATTATTTCCCCCACTGTATTTTAGTGATGACCTCAACCTGTAGGAAAATTTCAGTTTTGGGAATATCATCTCACCATCGTCCCTTCTCTGGTATCTCTCAAGTCTTTGAGCTGACGGCATTTCTGCGGTGAAATACTCTTTTGGAACTGGCCCCTCATTAGGATGCTGGCCTGTGCAACAGAAACCAGAGGTCAAAGTTCATATTCCTACTTTCCTCCTCTAGTTAAACTGCGCATAAATAAGATGAAACACTGATTTAGCTGGTTGCACTCACTGTTTTGTTGTGGAACAAAGACGTTGCGTTTGTGGTCGCTCTTGATGTCTTGCACCATTTCCTCTTTTTTTGATGTGTCTGCATTTGTGAAATTCTGCAATATTTCTAAAGCTGCAAAAACCAAACAGCACAACTGACCTGTTACTATAGATTCACTTCACCCATAAACTCTGGATAAACTTGGAATTGGTGTTACCTTCACTGAATGGAGCTGTCCGAACCCATCTGTGCATCTCCGGTCTCAGCGTTATAACCTGTGTGCAAAAGGGGGGAGGGGGGGGGGACAATATTAATTGTGAATTTCCCTCTGGGATTAAAGTTATTCTTAATATGATTATCATTATCTTCAGCAGATTGCCCCAAGGACATTTGAGATAAGCTTCAGTTCAGTATGTGAACTTAGACTACCTCTGGACTATGGCCTTTCTCTCGCGCCGAGAGCATCCCGGAAACTTTCTTTAAAAGTTCCAGTTTCTCCTCAGAAGGCAAGTCTTCGTCTTCCCAGAACTTATTCAGAAATTGAGGGTATTCTCGCCCCTGAAAGACATCATCACATTTTAAAATGTAAGAACACATGTTGACCACTTTAATTCTTTAAAGTTTGAAAATTAAGACGATACACACCACGTATTTCAACTGGTGTTCAAAGCTGACTATGTGCTGACAGATGTCACGGTGAGAGATCATCATCTCGCAGCACATGCATAAGTAAAATGTTTCCAAAGCGATCCCGCGGCACTCCAACACACAATCCTGACCTGATGGAGAAACACCAGAAGCACACAATGCAATAAGTGAGAGGAAATAATGGAATTGGAAAGGATCTGCAGTGCAGGATGGACACACTCACCAATGATTGGTTCAGTATCCAGTCCCTTCGTTTTCAAGAATATGGACAAATTACTTTCAGCACCGCAGCCCCGAATTTTTCTCCCTGTGGCAGCTACACACACAAAAATGAGTTTGTATTTGCAAACACAAAATGCAACAACAAACAACACTACCACCAACCTGTTGGAGTTTTGAAGAGTGTCCTTAATGCACTGTGCTCTTCAGGTCCTGCGCAGCGTTTAGGCACGTGTTCCGTCCTCTGGCTGGGTTTCAGCTGGTTCTGCCCATCCGAGGGACCTGCAGCAGCTGCAGAGAGCGCCTCTGAGCAGCTGAATTTTACAGGCGAGGCTTTCTGTGTGCCTCCTGGCACCTCCTGCGGGTCCTGATATTTTTCACTCTTCCACCGTTTTGGTTTGTGGTCACAAGCGTCTCCATCAGGGGATTTGGGAAATGTGTCCGATTCTGAGTCAATGTCAGGAAGCTCTGCCAAAACGCAAGGTTTGTCCACGGCAACTTCTGATAAATTAGAATGAAGAAAGGTTTGTGTAAACAAGGGATAGTGAAGATGGAGTGTCCAAGTAAGGGTTAGGGTACAAGAAACTATCATAAAGCAGGAAAAGAGGCTAATAAATGTTATCAATATGTACAAAAAGCTCTATACATTTACCAGAGCTCTGAATCGCAGGCATAACTTCAGTGTGAGCCTGACCCTGTACATCTTGCTCAAAATTGGTTAGCGAGACAATTTCTAAATTAAGCAGAGATGACTTATTAGTTCAGCTTTTGATATCTAATATACGTAGGATTCTGTAAAAACCTCAAGACAAACACGTATGCATTACCTGCAATTTCCTCAACTTGAAGCTCATCTTGAATCAAGTCATCAGATTGTGTGTTGTGACTTTCATTATGTTGCGAGTTTATTCCTGAGAGACAACAATTGCATTAACAGGATCAGTTGTTGGTATTCACAATCTGTGAATACCAATCGGACCTGTTAAGAGCTTAAGAAAAAAAAAAGGTCTATTTACCATCATCTGAGCTTGAAACGTCACACGGACTAGCAGAGGCAGCAGCAGTTGGGGAGGCTGATGAGACGCGCAAAGTGCTCTGACTTACTGCCTTCACATATCTGACAGCTGAGAATCAAAGGACATACAGGGGGAAAAAAAAGAGTTGAGATCAAGTCAGTAACTCTCCTGCATATCATGGTTGTGACGATTGATTTAAGACCTTTGCCGTCCTATCAGCTTAAAGCATTCTGGGCATTCTCCTCTGACAACAAGGCATTTTCACCCAGAGAACTGCAGCTCACTGGATATTTTTCTTTTTCAGACAATTCCTTGTAAATCCTTGAGGTGGTTGTACAGGAAAATCCTAACAGATCAGCAGTTTCTGACATACTCAGACCAGCCTGTCTGGCACATTTACTTTTCTTGCCGTTTGAAATTCAGCAGATTGCCTTGAGCGTGCATACATGCCTAAATGCACTGAGTTGCTGCCATGTGGCTGATTAGATATTGGCTTTACAAAAGCAACTGAACAGGTGAGCCCAAACAAGGCAGGTGAGCCTGACTTCCTACCATTACAGGTTTCATTAAATACAGATCCCATATTGGACAAATGTACTGTACACAAACGTGTTTGCAAACATTAACCATTTATAATAAAGGCAGCAACTAACTGGATAAAATAATTTAAATATTTAATCAAAATATATACTCCAAATAGCAATAAATAGTGGAATGCCAAACATTTAAAAGAAAGAAAGAAAAAACTGGAGTCAGTAACAATAAGAGAAATGCATTACTTTCACATCTTTGTTTTTTTACTTGCTTTTCAGATATTACTCTAAAATAAAGCTCCAAAGCTCAGATTACCATGGTTTTCTATAAATAAATAATAAAAAATTACTTCTCTAAAATGAAAAAGAAATCAAAATATTTTTGTCAGCTTAAAAACACCACAAAGCTAAACCTTTTACTGTCCAGGTGTTACAAGAATGTGTTTTAGTAGTAGTAGTAGTAGTAGTAGTAGTAGTACTGGGATATCTTTACCTTCATCCTCTGAAAGATGAGCCAGCTTTTCATACACGTCCTTCTTCACTTTCACAATCTAGCAGGATAAATATAAAACAATTTTAATTAAAAGCGCTACTTTGTGAGCTGTCATTTTACTTTCCTGGCGCAGTCTCATGCATGAAAGCAAAAAGCTGATAATTGTGATTTAAACGGTCTGTTAGGAGACTTGTGAGGGTCACCTGGGGTCTGCGAGTTCCTAGTTTTTTCTCGGCCGCCACCAAGGGAGTCGCTATCTCGTTCAGTTTTTTCTCCATCTCTGATGGCTTTGCGGTCCATTCAGGGTACTTTGTTTTCTAATAAGAACAAAAACACAATTAACAGCTGTATTACTGACCACCTGCTTTACAATCTACGTCGCAAATAGACTTAAAAACGCACGTACCACGTATTTTTTCCAGTGGTCTAAGCTGATCAGGTGATAGTCACTGGAATGAGTTAGTTTCACTGAACACAGTTTACAGTAGACTTGCTGCTTCTCCTCACACAGTACTACAATCAGCTCATTTAAGCCTAAAAGGCAATGACAAAAAAAAAAAAGCAGACTTCTGGTTAAAAATCAATTCATAGAGAAGTATGGAGTGATTTTTTTTTTGTTTTGTTTTTTGTTTGTGTTTTTTTGAATAAAGTATGGAGTGATTTTTAATACCACCACCACCATCACTTGCCTACTTTAGGAAGGCCTTCACTTGGCTTCGTCTTACTCGTGGAGGTTTGTGATGGCTCCGGAGGGGGCTTCTTGTATTCAGGCCTCACAGCTGTGCCTGTGGCCTGAGCAGCAGCAGGTTTTGTAGTTTTATAACAATGTGGTGCATTTGGCCCCACTGAATTCCTCACGCCAACGGCCTTGGCAGAAGTTTTCACATTTTCAGATACAACTGTGGTTCTAGGCTTTTTAGCAGCGGTCACTGGTGGCATTTGAGGTGGTTTGGTTTTTGACTTATGTGGTAGAAGCTTAGGCACATTTTCACTTTTGGAGGAAGGTTCAATTTTGCAGCTAGGCTTTTGCATCACTCTGGATTCTCTCTGATGGGGAGGTGCCTTGTTTAAACAACTGGCTGTCGCTCTCAATGCAACTCCAGTTCTGCACGCCGCTGCAGACTCTGCAGTTGGCTTTGTGCATGAGACAGATGCTTTAGAGATGCAGCTAGTCCCTGGCTGTTGGGAGGAAGCTGGGGTATGTTTGGTGGTGGCTGCAGTAATACCAGCTTTGGAGTGGGTGTTTGTCCCACTTGCACTCGGCACATGCAGACTTAATGTTTCTCCACTTCTTCTGGGAATAGTTGGAGAAGTTACAGACTTGTTAGCTGGCTTGGGCACTTTGTTGCTCTGTGTGTCCTCTTCATTTGATGGAGGGAGGACTTTAGTTATTTTGGAGGTGGCTGTAAATAATGCTGACTCTCCTGGATCATCAATCTCCATCTTCACCAACTTTAAAGAGAAACAATGGCATTTAGTAGCAGTAGCTCATTTGTTTTTAGACAGTCACAACTAAACAATCATCATGCATTAAATGTGTAAATATTAACATAACTTCACAATGTTCCTTTTGTGGAGTACTGTTATGTGGGTGGGCGGAGAGAATATTGGGTAATCTGTTTTTTGAAAACACAAAAAACTCCCTTGGAACATATGCCATGGCACATGCAGGTTTAAAAAAAACAAACAAAAAAAACACACACACACACACACACACACACAGCAACTTGCCAAGCTGTTTTTGGGAGTGCGCATAAACAGACATTTGTCATTGATGTGAACCTCTCCTTATGACAGGTCTGACTGACCTAATAAATAATGCAGTCATCCCCAGGCTGAAGACATTTGTCACAATGTCACTGTCAGATAGAACCCCCCTAATTAAATTTATATGCCTCCCTAATATTTCATATTATCCAAACGTGGTCAGTCTGAATCACATTTAAAACAGCATGCCACGCATTTAGGCATATAGTGAGTGAGAGGCCTCACACATAGTGCTGGGGATTTTATTACCCCAATGCTGATATTTACAGTTATTATTCCTACTTCTGTTTACAACTAAACGGCCCCTTACACTGGAATCAAAGTGTGCACTGGGTGTTAAAAGCTGACGGTAGGGCTTTGAGGCCTGCTGAAACTACTTTTTCATATTCAGGGCCCCAAAGCCTTCCGTTCCCCGTATTAAGTTTTCTGCTATAACCGGGCCTTGAACCCCTAGCTCCTTCTAAAAATTCATGCCTAGGGGGCTCCGTTTATTAAAATACCCTCATTGTTGCCCACTTTTCGGTTTATTCTTGGTGCTGGAAGTAAATCTATCCAGCAGGCCTCACCTCAGGGTGTTTGCCTATGTAGCTCGGCCAATGTTTCTGAAAATGCAAATCAGAAAGGCATAAATCTGTCCAATTAAAAGAAGAGTCCCAGAAATTTGACCTTAACCCCTCCTCTAAGTTTGCAGGGTATAAATCTGAGCAGTTCTAAATACTTTTTAATGAACACTAAATGATGACCAAGGAAAGGTTCATTTTGATAATTGCTCTGATGGATTTTTCTTACTGTCATATTGATGTATTGAAGTGCTCCGGGATGTATATATCCTTTTGGATAGTAGGGGATAATTAATGAGAGCCCCTAATGAGAGTCCACAGGGGACGGCCGGTTGCCAGGGTTTGGAAATGCTGACTAAACAACTAGCTGGAGACAAAGGAAGGAGAAAGAGTATAAAAGCTGTGTTTAGTAGTGGCTGGGAGCTCTTCTTGGTCTTCTTGGTCCCCCGTTGTCACTTTTGCTGAGAGCACAAACTCCCGGGAGGGCTTTATTTGCTTTCTTGTGTTTGCTTATCTCTGGATACTAATAAATTCTTGCAAAGACACCTGCTCACCTCCAGTGATTATTTGGAAAGTTTTATCTGGTGTGGGCACACACGCAGCCTTTGTACTGGACCCCCCTCGGCCGGGTAAAAGGAGTAACGGAGACCACGACCAACAATAGTATAAAGTATAGCAGGCCTCTGCCCTAAACTACTGCCCTAAGCATACAGTGTACATCATTCAAGCATATTTAAGACCACTATTACTACTACTACTACTAATAAACTACTACTACCATAATAATTAAAAAAAAATTCCCAACATGTGGGAACTTTAAACACCATTAAACATTCCTCACAAAAGTGTACAGACTGCCCTTTCCTTATCAAGCTTAAGGTTTCATTTCACTAAGGAGACTAAGGATACTCTGCTGACCACACGCTTATCAAAAAGAAAGCAGTAAAAATCAAAAAGTAAGTTAAATGTCATCAGTAATGTACAGTTTGTCATTCTGTTAATAAAAAATAAATAAATAAATAAAAAAAAGAACTCCACTGACAACATACTTGACTTACCGTCATGTTGTCCTTTGTATAGTCATCATGTCGGTCAATTGAGGTGTCTGCAGTTTTCACGCATGGTGAAGCTGAGGGCGAAGCGAGTTCACACCCACCGTCCTGCTGAGTCTGAAATGCCCTCACTGCCTGTATGGCTGTTAAGATAATAACAATAACAATAATAATAATAATAATAATAATAATAATAATAATAATAATAGGCACCACTGAGGAAACGCTGCACTTTGGTAATTCTGTTTCTCCAATGAATCACACCTTATTGGCTCCACTGAAATGCAGCAAGAACCCAAAAGTTTTTAAAGGAATTAAAGAAAGGTGCATCCTTACCTGACTGAAAGCTTTGTTTTGATATGTTGTTGTAAATGTCTTCATTCACATGAACATCCTGCAGTCAAGACAGAAAAAATTAGTAACACACCAAATTTATTTTGGCTATTAGTGTATAATCATCTACAAGTAAGAAAATTAAGGTTTAGACTAAAGCTGAGCTTTTCCCTTGAGTAAATTACACCACTTTATACATTGACTGTGCATTCCATGCATGCAAATATAGTTAAGCCTTTAATATATATTTTTTAATTTATTCATTTTTTCCATTCAAATTTGAATATAATATTTGTGGCATTATGATCATATTTATTCCCCCTCTTCATGTTTGATGTAAAGAGCTAAGTCACAGTTAAAAGTACGGGTTTAAAAAAAAAAAAATCCAGTTTAGCTGAAGCCATTATGAAATAACTTTTAAAGCTGCCAAATAACATGCCAAAGATATAATATGTATCTGCATGAAAACTGGATATTCTCCATTTATTATAATCTTTTATGTACATTCAGGATATGAGCATTGCACCTATAAGTTGGGCTTCTTCGAGTCTAACTGAACATTTACTCACCACCAGATGCACCTTGTGACGGTCAAATCCCGTCAGGTGGCTGACGATGTCTTTCTCTGAGATCTTCAAAGAGCAGGACTCGCAGAGGTAGATCGGCTCATGCGGATGGCAGCAGCATTTAAGCAGGGCACTTAAACCTGGAGAACGCATTTGTTTACTATCAATTGGGTCTAATATTTTCATCATAGAAATATTTAGAAAAAAATAATTAGCTTTCTAAATAATCAGGAAACAAGTAATGCCAAGGTTAAAAAATAAAAAGTAATGAAAATTTGTGACCAGTAAAAAAAAAATTTCTCTTTGTCACCATCTCTTTCACATTATTCAAAGCTAAACAAGAGAAATCTAACTCTACATATAAAAAACAAAAACAGTAAAAAAATAAATAAATAAATAAAAAAAAAATACATATATTCTTCAAAAATTTGGGTCTATCATTTCCAAACCTTTGTCCATCGCTGCTTTATAGGCTTTATCCTTTTTCTCCTCCTTTATTTTAACACCGGTCATTTTGGGGGCTTCTTCACAAGAATCTTCTCTGGAGGTCAGTCGCTGTCTTTTATGGCAGATTTCTCCCATTTCTTTCTCCGCATCCCCAGCAGAACACGGGTCCCCTTGTGATGTTTCAGACACACTGTGCGGCCTTTTTCTTTCCATTTCTCTGTAATTCTTCAGCTGCGTTGGGACATCTTTGCTACTTCTGCTCTTTTCTATTCCAGTCTCTGCTCCATTGTGGCAGCTTTTTTCCTCCCCTGTTGGTTCTTTCGCGTTAGCCGCTTCTGGCTCCTGCTTTATCGCCCAACACGCACCACCTGCGCTCGTCATCTTCTCCGTTTGTGAAATCACCTTGCTTTGGGAGCCTGAGTCGTTTTTACTTGGCGAAGGCATCTCTTTTTTGATATTTTTCACACCGATTGCATTGGTGCTGCTACTTTTCTGATCATCATCTTTCACATGTTGCTCAACTTTTGAAGTTACCCTGGGAACTGAGATACATATAGAATATATAAGTACAGTTGTAATATTAAGAAAAAAAAATGGACAAAAAGTCAGCTTTCAAAACTTTCAGGTAGCCAACATCCTACCCCAGGAACCCACAAGAGGCTTACCCAGTTTTCTTCCAGGAATAATTTGGGGTTTAAGGCTTTTTTTCCCATTCCTCCTTTGCACAGATGCCAAAATGTGTGTTGCTGGAACGAAACAGATGAACAGCCAATAAATCAATTTAGCTGCAGATCCCAGTGGAAAAACACACACTGCCACATATATAGACACTCACCTCTCTGGTAGCTGCATGGCTCCTGGATGGGACGGTGCAAATATACTGCCTTAGAGGGAAGATTCAAAAGCATAAATGAGTGGCAAGAGGAGAAGCGAACTTACCAAAACCACCTCTATTCATGTAGTACAGAATACCTCTGTGACTGATTTCTTCTGTGTTTTTGCTGCCTGTTTTGCCAAGTCCAGTAAGGTCTCTGCATCAGTGTTGGATGTTAGTGAGCCTGGGTGGAAAGCATCCTGCACACAAACACACAAATTCTGTTTCCATTTTCTGCACATAGAGTATAAACCTGATATTCTCAAATCTTTGCCCTGCTCTTGAGGAATCAATAAGCTTAGGTTTCCTTGCAGTTACCCATATGGCTCCATCAACACCAGTGTTGTTTTTAGCAACTATTTTAGTTTTAGTCAGTTTTAGTCATTTCTATATGTGACAGTTTTAGTTCAGTTTCAGTCGACAAAAACTCAAAAGGTTTTAGTCAAGTTTTAGTGGGAAAAAAGAAGTTATTAGTCTTTACAAATTAATTTGAATAATTAGTGGTAACAGTGGAAACAATTACTCCAAAAATGCAATAAACA
>JAVDPK010000987.1:1122133-1133293 GCA_034780415.1 Cichlasoma orientale | reverse complement strand
GTCAACTTCATGAAAAGTAAAGTAAGAGACTCAGCAGGGCTCTGGGATGAAAGGTGGCTGTGTGAGAAGCATCCATAGGGGACCGCGTGATTACGCGTGTGAGTGCCAAAATAAATAAACAAATCAGAGCAGGTGTCCGCCGCTGTGTTTGCAGCTGTGCGTATTGCTGATAAGTTGGGCACACTGCGCAGTTTACGCAGCGGTTTGCGGACTGTGAAGCGCAGAAATTCAGTTTTTACCTGAAAATTTTGCAAATTTGCATCAGTTTGAAATGTCTTCATTTTACCTGGATAACTGACGGAACATCCATTAACCTTCTCGTCTAGTTTCGTCTCGTCAACAAAAACACACAGACGTCTCGTCATGTTTTATTCATCAAAGAGCCATGTGTATCTCGTCATCGTCTCGTTATCATCATGAAAAAAAGGGTCGTCATCGTCATCGTTGACGAAAACATTTCCTGATACAAGTTTCTAATCTTTTGTCAAAGTATGGTCCTTTGTAGTCAGTTTATCTCTCTAAATAAACAGTATATAATATTTCCTGTATTAGTAGTATATAGTATCAGTAGTATATAAAGTATGTAATGTCACACCTGTGAAATAGCACACGGAAATGTGATCAAAATGTGTTTTGTTGTTTCTGCTCTGTGTGTATTTTGAAGAAGCTCTCATTGACAGAGTCTTTATGAATAATATAGTTTACTACAGAAAGGACAATGTCATACATTCGCCCCCAGATACGTCCCCCCCCCCCCCCAGAAGGCCAAGTAGCCCCCCCCTATGTATACCCTCTCTCCTAATTGGCAAATGTCCAGTGAGGGGCCACAATATCTAATACCTCTGTACTGATGTAAACTATATGTGAATTCTTAAAACACATCCTTATTTGAGAGACCTGACCTGAGGGGCCTCTGTCCTAGTATAGCATAAGAGAAAAACCATACATGAAGTTTAGACTATAGCAGGTTAGACAGCACAGTTTCCATATTCAACCTAAGATAAGCTAAAAGATAAGATAATCTTTTATTTGTCCCACATTGTGGGAAATTTATGCTGTTGAAAATAGCAAAGGGACAATATGAAATTGATTGTTTTAAATATTATGTGCCTTGCAAATGAGAAAGTATCAAAACAAAATAAAGTGTTAGTCCTCTACCTGCAAAGCTTTGGTTTCTACAAGCACTTAAATCTGCAGTCAGACATTGAACATCCAAATATTTTAGGGACCATTTTAAATTGTCGGGCAAATCTCAAGACGGTCAGGCTAAATGGGACACTGAACTCTGAAAACAGTTTCTGCCTGTAACATAGCATATTACTAGGCTAATTTTTGCAAGTTAACGCCTTATAAAAATACGGGATACAGGCTAAAATTATTTGCTTTACTAAAGACATTTAAAGACTGCTGTCCAGTTATCCTTTTAGTTTGCTATCAGCTAACCGTTAGAGCTACAGTGTTAGCCAACAAGCTATCACAACTGCCATTTATAGAATTTTTTTCACAGCTAATTATAGCCAGAAGAACAAAAACAGAAGACCAGCTAACATTTAGACCGGCTCCGGTTTACCAAGAAGATCATAATTACATCTGTGAATTTCGGTACTCTGATATTTTTGTTATTTTCTTTGATTAATCTAATCACTACTGGCTAGCTTATCATAAAAATGCTATTGTGGCTAACAGCTACCAGGCATGTAAGTTAAATTAAACTAAAGGCGATTACCTGTCGATTACCTACATTCATTTGGAGAAAACTGTTTGGCATCTATTGTCTTTTGTTTTTCTGGTATTTGTTTCAATCTTAACTGATACGTTACATTTAAACTCTGTTATCATGTATTCATTACTTTGTCCCAAGGGTCCTATGTTCCCTAGGATTAATGGGAGGATAAATACACTACAAAAAATACACAAGACACTCTGCTTCTACATATACTCACCAGCCACTTTGTTAACCTGTTCAGCTCCTTTGTAGCTAAAATCTAAAATCAGCCAATAACATATCAGCAACCCAAACATGTCTTCATGCATGAATGCATAAGGGGACATGCTGAAGTTCAAACCAAGCATCAGAATGGGGTAGAAAAGTGACTTTTGGCTGCCCCAAGGACTTGAGGAAGTACGGCTCTCCTGGGATTTACCCCACACCTCCATCTCTCCTTTTATGACCGATATTGTGATGGGTGCTTCCAGCAATGTTGAATCTATTCCATGAAGTATTAAGGTAGTCCTGAAGGCAAAAGGGGGGTCAAACCCAGTACCAGCAGGGTGTACCTAATGAAGTGGCTGTTAGTGTATGTGATCCGCAGGGTCCTCTGTTTCTCAATATATACAATTGTGGTGATTAACAAATAAAAAAAAATTGTGTTGCACTTAAACAGGAAGTGAGTCTCCTGTAGATACTTTGTCAAAACCAGCTTTCAAAAGTTCTTGCAGAATCCCAAAAGAATCAAAGTGTGAAAAATCTTAAGTCTACAGATCAAACGCTAGAACGACCCAGGCTTTATACCCTCACAACCACAATGTCACACGCAGTGTACTATTAATACATGATATACTTTTTGTAATTATCTACAACAGCTACCACTCACATTTAACGGGGTTTTTTTTGCCAATATAAAAAATGACTGTATAACAATAACAGCAAAACAGTCACCATTAATGGAAAAATGACCAAGACCTAGAATAAAAATAAATAAATAAATACCAGAAATTTTGCCACATGTTCACGGCTGAACACATGGTCATGGCATTCGTCATTTGACAGTCTCCTCTCACAGAGCAAACACAGAAATCCTGCTTCTGGGGAATCAGGCCGTTTGTCAAGCAAATCGTACATGAGTATGAACTGCCTGCCTGCAAAGAAAAGAGAGAGAGCGTTAAAAGCACTTGCAATGCACCTGTGCTTACTGGTAAGACCGTTAGAAAGACCTTTGGCTGCATCTTAAGAATTCATTACATGTTCATACATGAATTAGGCTCTTTAAAATGTCCACGTTCAACATAAAATGTCCGGGTGAGACACCTTGTGGCTGTTCACAGACAGAAATTAAACTGCTGATTAGTGTTTCATCCAATTATACTGTCCTCTACGAGTCATACCGCATCTATTTTGTAGCCCTGCGCATAAGTGTCACTGCAGTATTTGTATGTTTACAGCCATCAGACTGACAGAATTTGAAAATTAAAATTTGGTGGGTTTTTTTTTTTTTTTTTTTAAATGGCCTAATTGCCCTGCATTAGAATTTCCCCAGTGGATGTGTGCAGGTGGTGAGACTGCAGGAAATCTAGGAGAGTTTGTGGCCATATGTCACATTTGCTGGGATGCAGAATTGTTGATATTCATCCTCTTCAGAGTCTTCATAAGCATGTTTTATTGCAGTCTGGACAGACAGACGTAATCTGCAACTTAAGTGGTTGGCGAAGGTAAAGCGGTAATTCTAGTTTTACTCACCCAGTAGAGGAAATGGTTCATTTTGCCGGAGATTGCTATACGTTTGACACGGCGGAACTGCACAGGCGTGAGACAGAAACAAGCACGAGTCAGATTAAAAGGATTTGATCAAAGTGAACATTTCAATTATTACAACAAAGAAATAGCTTCATCACTAACCTTCATTCTTTAGGACATTTTGCTGTTGTACAAGTGCACTCAGTACTGTAGCCAAAGAATAAGACAACAGTTATTTAAATTTGCTTTTAAATGCGTTTTTGTCAGTGGCACACATCTGTAGCAAGGTTGATTGCAGGGATGGTATAACGAGGCAAACCTCAGTGCGCGATTTTCATACACCACTCTGGGAATTGTGGCCAAATATTTTAATCTTTGCTTAATCAGACCAAAGCTTTTTGCTTCTCACGCTCTGAGAAATATTCAGGTGCTTTCTGGCAAATTTGGAGCGGGCTGCCAAACTTCAAAGCAAGGCAAAAGTCTTCTTTTACCCGAAGACCCTTTCAGAAATGAACTCAGCTGGTCTACAGAGTAACTATCCCTCAAACTCTCCTGTGCAGAGACTCGGTCCTCTCACAGTATATAAATGAACAGCTCCCTCTGACTTACTACTACTTATTGCCACTGTTCCAGTCACATCCTCTTGTCACTGGATACATCAGGTTTTCACCGGCCCGTTTACTGTCATAAAATCTCTTGTTCTTGAGTCTTAAGTTACAAGTGTCATAATCTCCATTAAAGGAGATGTTTTTCAGAGCAGAGTACTCTTTTTGGGGGTCAGGCCCACTACATCTCATCTTTTCACACATGGTCTCACTCAAATCATTACGTTAACGCAGTTCAGCTTAACACTTGGATTATGCAACATCAGAAAAAGTAATGGATTACATAGGGAAAGGATACTTCATGTTCCATGCTGTAATGTGTATTTCAGTATGGATTGGGTTCCGTCTTGGCAACTCCACTATAAACACTTGATTGCTGCACTCAGTTGTACTACTTTGAGGTTCTCTCATCTTGAGATTCATAGCGAGGGGAGCTGAAAGCCATTATCCCAGCGACCACTGGAGACACCCCTGCTGGGCATTTAAAGGAATGCAGCTTTCAAAACACTTCCCTAATAGATTTCTGTTAAACAACATGTTCATTCCTAAGTAGTCATCAAGCTCATCCTGAACTAGGGAGAAAAAAAAACAAAACCAAAAACCAAAAACACTGAGGTTGAGTCAAAACATCAAAGTGGAAAACTTGCAAAGAACCTGGAAAAAAAAGTTTATAAAACAGGTTCAAATAATCCTACAGAACACAAAAACTGCACAGTGGTCAGTGTTGACTTCACTGTGTCACATTTCTGCTTTCTTACAATGTTTAATAACAAAAGTAAAGAGGAAAGATTTAGGGAGTCTCTTCTTACCTTCTTCAAAAGTAGGAGTGATCCTAGCAAATACTGAGACTGGAACATCAATAACCTGACAAAATATAAAAAAAAATCTCAATTAGTAATGATTACAAAAAATAAAAAATAAAGTCTGCAGGAGATTATTTTACACTGAGGCCATTTACAGACAAAACGGGGATTTTCCACTTTCATTTTGAAGAATCTGCGTTCACATGAAAGCAGGTCAGGTGGCGTTACAGCAATAACCTATAGAAATGTTGACCAAATCCCTAATTTCCTTCGGGATCAATAAAGTATCTATCAATCAGAAAACTACAACCAACAAGACGCACAGTCTGATGCAGGGGCGGACTGGGGAGAAAAAGTGGCCCGGGAGTTCCTAACAGACTGGCCCACCTACTGCTGCTTGTTTTTCTGATCTCCGCTCTTCATTGTCAGCTCAGCTGGCCGGCCCTGCAGCGCTTGTTGATGTGTTGCAGAGCTGATCTGCCTGACTGGAGCGGAGGAGAGGTACAGAAGCCATTTGATATGGCATAGTTTGGGGCACAATTGCCCAGCAAAGCATGTCGCCTCTTGCGTACTTGCTGTCGCGCTCGCTCTTCGTGGTGGGCCCACGAAGCCAGCGGCCCACCGGAGATTTCCCCGGTAGCCCCGTATGCCAGTCCGCCCCTGGTCCGATGTAGTAGACCAATGCAGTTTAATCAAGAACTGCTTTGTTTGCTTTCAATTTAAACCTACATAGTACAGCAGTCATGTTATCAACAAAGGCTTAAGTGGAGCCGTTTGTTGTTCTAGAGAAAGTGTCTATTTCTTTGAGTACTGACTCAATAGTGGGCTAATGAGACCTTATTGGTGCCACCTTACTAAAGTGCCTCCACAGCACTCCTCTGTAAAGTGTACAAGGTGGGGACCCCCCCCTCAGCACGGTTCATTAATTAGGATTTTACCTTCAGAACGATCTCTGTCGGTCTTCTTTCCTTCTCTTCTTCCCATGCCTCTGACCTTAGTACTTCATCATCCTGCAGATTCTCCCAGCCAAAAGGCAGCCGCCAGGGATTCTCATACAGCTAAGAGAAGAAGACAAACGTCACTCATTACAAATGACACTATGTTTCATCAGTAACCTGCAGCTCATGTTGTCCTTTTCCCCCCACGGTATGTAAACTAGGAACTAGATGTAGTAATTTAAATACAGCCTTTAAGGCAGTGGCTCTATAGTGTAGTGGTTTATAGAGTTATAGAGGCATCTGGCAAAAATATTCTGCCAAATGAACTGTGTGGAGCCATGTACTGTGGTGACCACTTGTGTATAAGGGTAGTTGAAAGTAGCTTTATATATGGCAAAAAAACCTCTTTTCAATTCAAATGAATTTGAAAGTCAATATTTGGTATGACCACATTTATTCTTCAGCACAGTCTCTTAGGTAAACTTTGTCAATTCTTCCAGCAGGCTTCAGGAATAGTTCTCAAGGCGTCTTGAAGGAAATCCAAAGCTCTTCTTTGGATGTTGGCTGTCTTTTATTTTGTTCTGTCAAGATGATCCTACAATGCTTCAGTAATGTTGAGGGCCAGTGCTGGAGAGGCCAATCCATAATTGATGGTGTTCCACTGTGTATTTTTCTATCCAGGTATACTTCTACTGCACTGGCAGTGTGTTTGGGATCATTGATATGCTGGGGGGAAAAAAAATGAAGTTGTTGCCAATCAATCTAGATGGTGGATCAGTTTCTAATGGTACTTTTCTGCCTTCATACTTCCGTCAATTTTGACACGATCCCAAACACCACTGGCTGAAATGCAGCCCCAAACCATGACTTCCACTGAGACCATTATTGATGAGGCTTGAGTGAACAGTAGATGGTCAACTGAGGGGCCAGATGCACATTAGGTCCTGGTTCAGGCATTTACTAGCTTCCCCACCCCACAGACATGACTTCCAGATTTTTTTTTTTTTTTAAAAAAGGCCTGCCACTTTTTTTGTCCTCCAGTTGTGATATCAGTATGTGAAGAGTCCTACACCTGGCAGTCTAAATGTCTTTGTGGTACTGGGACACGCAGAGCTGCACTGGAGAAACAAAATCTACAGCTATGTCACTGTGGCTGAAACCAACAATTTCAGTAACTAATAACTTAAAATCTCACCAGTGTGTACACGATATGTTTTCGTGACGTGAAGTGTGACTTGAGTGAGGCCTGATGGACACACTCCTTACACGCAAAGCACACATAAAAAGGCTGTGCCTGAATGTGATTGGCAATACAGGACACAATCAAGGCTGCACCTAAAATAAAAACAAAAGCAAATTAAAAATTATACACACACACACACACACAATTTTTCAAATTGACAGAACAAAAATACTGTGAGCAAACCTACCAATGACTGGTTGTTTTGTCTTCAACCACTCCATGACATACGAGTGTATGCCAAGATAAAATGGAGCTGTGATAAAGACGAAGAATTAACAGATGACCATATGTGACTTTTATGAAATACAAAAACCCAAATGTGTGACCACAATTAATTCTGTGATCTCAAAATACTAATCAAATATTTAACAAACTATAGTATACCTCTTGTATAGCTTCCAAATTCTTCAGCTGTAGTGGGGGAAGAAAAAAAAAAAAAAGTTAAACAAGTTCAATCAATTTAGATGAGCTCATTACGCAAATTATGACAAGAAAATCAGAACAGTACCGTCAAAGACTTTCTGCATCATCTGGGTAAGAATAAGAGGATTTTTTTTACTACATCGTAAAGATTTTTGCGATAACAGCATTAATAACTCTTGAAACATTCTGATAAAATCAGAAGATTAACTGTACCATGTGGTGGCGCTCGTCTGACATGTGTTTGACATAATGGGAGATGTTTTTAAGCGTCATTCTGCAGTCCTGTTGCAAAAAGAGACAAAAAGCTGTTCAGAAGGTCACTGCAAAAAAACTGTTCAAATGATAGCCACTGGTACACTGATAACATCCAGGCTATCCCTCCATATTCTTCCGCTTATCCTTTTCAGGATTGCGCGGGGGCTGGAGCCTATCCCAGCTGCCGGCCTGTCGCAGGGTTAACACAGAAAGACGCACAACCATACACATCCACACCTCTGGAATCACCAATTAACCTAACCCCGCTAACCGCATGTCTTTGGACTGTAGGAGGAAACTGGAGAGAACCCACACAACATGCAGATTCCACACAAAGGCCCAGGCCAAGATGGATTCAAACCAAGGACCTTCTTGCTGAGAGGCAACACTGTACCACCATGCTGCCTCACATTCAGGCAATTGCAGGACTAACTATTTTAACTGTTAGTTAAAATTCATCACCTGACAAAGTACTTTGCATCGCGGATTGTATGGAAGCATCTCTGCAGGGTTCTTTGCAGGTGCAGACTGCACTTTGTCAGCACAAACTTAAAAAAACAAAAACAAAGAAATGTTTAGTTTTACATTTTTGCAATGAAATGAAACAAGTGTCGTTTTTATAGTAAAAAGGAAAAAGGGTTTTTTCTCTAAAGTATAAAGACGCTCTTTGAAAGACATTTCTACCATTTTTATGCAGTGTATTAAAAATATGAGTTCACATTAAGGCAATACATACCCAGCTTCTTCCCTGGTTTGACGTCTGGTTTCAGGCTGCACTTCTTGATTGATTCCAGTGTCTTCAAAGCTAAAAGATCAATCAGTAAAACATTAATCCACACTCCACTGAAGTTCCAGCTCATGCAGATGAATAAAACCTAAACCAAGGTTTAAAAAAAAAAAAAAAAAAAAAAAAAAAAGGAAAAATGATACCAACCTTCTGGATAGCTTTTGAAATTTACTGACTTGAATTCAGCAGGCTCCAGGCTCACTTGCTGTGACAGATTCATATTAATACAAATGAATACATTTAAAATTTTAAAAGCCTGAATATAAAATTTACATATAGCTACCTTCATATCAGTAATTGCAGTTCTATGCATTGCCTCCGTCTGCTTTGAGAAGTCAAGAATCATGGATTCAAAGGTGGTGGTGTACTCCCTGTAGCATTCTTTTGACAACAATGTAGAAGGGTGCCACTTTTTCTGCACAGAAACAAATTCAGAGTAATTGATACCCTTTCCTCACTACAGGAGATAAACACTACTTCATTATCAGCAAACGTCAGCAAACTTGGGCGTTCGTAAATCCAGTTACAGACAAGCTTATGCTTACAGTTATTTCGACTGTTAGATTTACAGGAATGATGTAGAACACCATGTGTACAGTCACATTAAAAAAAATATATGCAAGTACATCAAATGGAAATTGATTACTTTCCCCATCTTATCTGCACAAGAAAATACTGGATGCTCTTTGAAACAGTGCATACAGGTTAATGTGATAAACTCAGACTGGTTAATTGTAAAGTCATTTTTCTGACAAGGTTTCTGATTGAGCAATTATTAAAAACTTGACAGGTGGAATTGGTCTTGTCTGCCATCTAGAATCTGTTGTTCAATATACTATTGGAACATCTGGTGCCCCACTAAGAAAAATCAATTTAAAAAAAAAAAAAAAAAAAAAAAAAAAAACTGTGGCGCCTGTCCCAGCTGTCACTGGCAGGCCCTTAACAGGTCACCAGTCCATCACAAGGCTAATACAGGCTCTCAAACTGCCCAACAAGTATGTCTTTGGGCTGTGGCAGTAAACCCACGCATGCACCCAAAGAACAAAATCCACACCATGCTCCAACAGTTCTCTCACACTTCCCTGCTAAAGCACCCTGTAAATCAATTCATTGAGAGCAAAGTCATTTAGAAGTGGCTGAGGTTTCAAACTATAGCCCATTTTGCTACAGCTGGCTGCCACGGCACATTTGGCCCAGGAGCCAGCTGATGCAAAACCTCAAAATTTTAAATCAAGATCTGAAAGCACCTCAAAGTCTTTGTGTCTACATCAGAAACTGACCGCACAGATTTGATTTGTAAAGGAGGCACGCCAAAGAAGAAGGCTTTGTTGTTCAAAAGGGTTCGTTAGCAACAGTAGGCCCAAAAAAAAAAAAAAAAAAAAAAAAAAAAAAAAAAAAAAAGTCAGAGCCCTACATAAAGATGTTCCTCAGAATGAAGGTCTTTGACAGTATCACACTCTGGAGCCAGGTGGAGGTTGGCCACATGGGACGACGCTTGTGGTCAGCAGGTTCTGTGTCCGACAATGCTGGGGATAAGTGAAAGTTGCTTCAGGAATAGGCAAAATTCTGGTCCATACTTGGAGGGACACAAAAAGGAGAAGAGCTGCCTGACTTAGGAACAGATGGCGCATTGTTCAGGGTGCTAGGCAGGACGGCACTGGTCAACTGAGAGGCAAGATGCAAAGAAGATAATGTCTTTCGGGAGGTTTAGTGCAAATTGGTCGAAGCATTCCCCACATAGTTGATTCCTGGGAATTATGAAGGGAAGCGGAGAGGTTCTTTCCAAGCTGAATAGATGAGTCACTGGAAGCTAGCAGGCTTGAAACCAAGAAGCTGAAGGTTAGCAGTCCTGTGGCTGAACAACTCAGGAATAAATTGGCTTCAGAATCACTGGAGAAATCCAAAAATGTTCACCAAGCCACTGCTGAGATGATCAGCCACATGTGGACGTTCCAAAAACCTGGGCTTAGAAAAAAATAATAAAACAAAGGGCTTCTCTTTGTACTGAATGTCTTCAGGGCTGTTATGGCTGGAGAGGAAACTTCTCCTTGAGGACCTCACCTCCTTGGGTTTCTCCGGGGGCAGTCTAGCGTCTGCTGGATCCATTGTTGGCCAGATTGTCGTGTGACCAGTTCAGTTCAAAGAGGAGATGATTCACATGCATTATCAGGAGTTTAAAAAACAAAAAGCGAGCTTCACTTATAGAAAGCTGATACAACAACCAGTCGATCAAATAAAACATAGTGAGTGAGCCAAAGGGGGAAAAAAACAAATCCACAAAGAAAACCAACACCATACAGGAATACACAAGGGAAGAAAAACCATAACCAGGAATGGCTGGAAAGCTTGAGTACTGAATCATACACAGATAATCCAGCAAATGAGCCGTGGCTACAAAGGACTATAAACGATTGGGGACTGATTGGATAATGAACTACATGTGTGAAAGACACAAAAGGCAGGAAGTAACCCGAGCATGGACACAAAAAAATAAGTGACTTACAAAATAAAACAGGAAGTCATATAATGTGATGTCACAGAGGTATATTGGGCACCTCTAGCCCAACCATAAATAAAACCTTAAAGGAGATGTATCATGAAAAATCTACTTTTTTAGCCCTTAAATACATTTTGTTGTGTACTTTGAGTGTG